>PVKN010021514.1:0-15500 GCA_004027915.1 Capromys pilorides
GTAGCCACTGGGGCATAATAAGCGATTGTTGTGTAATTTTATTATCATCATCTCTCTTACTGTGATCTCTTATTATGTCACCTCAAGTGTTCATTAAGGTGACGGCTGAATAGAAGTGCGAGGTGGCAGAACAGCCTGGTTGACCTGCTGTGCTAGGCTGTGTGCAGGTGACAGGAACTGAGAGGAGCTACATCAGAGGGCCAATCCAGAAAGAAGTTGGGATGCCCTGGCAGTCAGCGCATAGTCCCTATTGTCTGAAGAGCTGACCGACTGCTCAGCGCTGTGACCAAATCCTAGACCTCACCTCGTCATTACTTTTCAGTCTTCTCTTCATTGCCTTTATGAAAGGGTGCCCACTCCTCCCACAAAAATAATACATTTTGTGCCTGCATTATGCAAACAACTTTTCTTTGTAAATTTATTTCATTTCTGATCAGATTTTTCCTGTCATCAATGAACATAGGCTGTGTGTCCTCCCCATTACTGGCCTCAAAGCACTGGATACAGCAAGCAGAGGAGTGGCTTTTACAGGCAAAGCCACTGTGGGAAATGTCCCCTGAAGGAGTGTTCAATTGATCTTCTTATGAGAGTCTAATCCCTCTTGTGAGAGCTCACCTTTTCTTAGCAGAAACTGGAACATGTTTTCCTCAAAGAAATTGTCAAAGATGAAACTCTGCTAAGGAAGACATGACTTATTTTTCCATAAACTTGAGGAGATGTGACAAAGAAAAATGAAGAGACTGGGCTGGAGAGATAGCTCAGTGGTATAAGCACCTGCCTGGCAAGCGCAAGGACACAGGTTTGATCCCCAGTACTGCACACCATGCCAGTCTCACAACAAGCCAGCCATTGAAACCTGGCATGGTGGCACACTCCTGTAATCCCAGCACTGGGGAGGCTGAAACAGGAGAATCAATATGAGTCTGAGCTGAGTAGTGAGACCCTGAGCCAAATAAATAAATAAATAAATAAATAATAAATATCCAAGCTACTGAGGAACAGCAGACCGTGGTGATGACCAGGGTGGTGCCGGAGCTGGTCAGCCTGGTACTGATTGCAGTTCTTCCACCGAGAGATGTTTAGCAAGTTTCTGAACTTTACTACAACATTCATGAGGGTAACATGAGGAATTAAATGAGTTACTAGATATAAAATGGGCATGCGGGGTGGCCAGCCAGATAGCTCAACCGACTAAAGTGCCTGGTTAGGAAGAGCACAGCAGCCAGGTTTGATCCCAGGCTTGCCGTGCATCCCTGGAGTGCTGTGTTGGCTCTGCCCCTGGGGAGCACTAAGACTGCCATTGAGACTGAGCATGGTGGCTCGTGCCTATAATCTCAGCGCTTGGGAAGCTGGAAGGAGGAGAATTATTGAGCCCTATCTATGTAATGAAACTCTACAGACCCTGTAGACCCTATACCAACTAAAAAAAAAAAAAAGAGCATGTGGAACACAGTAAGCATTTTATACACAGTAGAGAAAGAACAAGACTAAAGAAAAAAGAAAGAAAGTGGCAGAAAAGTAGAAGACGTGGCAATAGGAACCAGCATCATGACATAGCAAATAGGAAGCTTGCCCACCGAAAGCTGGACTGCGCGTTAGGAAGCTGCTAGCATTTCCTGAGCCCTCAAACCCATGAAGACCCCAAAGTTCCTCTGCTGAACCCGTGAGCCATAAGAGGTACATTAGGAAATAAGGATATGTTCTCTATGGGAAGAATGTGGCTCAGGTAAGGTTTAGATTGCCGGATAGGGTCTAATTCAAAGTTACTGTGGTGGAACTTGAGAAATCTTAGCATAAGCATAAAATAAATTATGCACTTGGGTTGCCCTAAAATAACAGTACTTGTCCAACTCAAGGATTCGATGGCCAAGATGAGGTTTCCTGCAATTGAATGACACCAGAGTGCTCATATCGTGCTTCACACTGGTCCCTAGCATCCACGCGTGGTCAGTGAGCCTGCCAGGCCTGTGGACACCACCACCTCAGATCAGCTCTTAGGTTGTGGCTATGCATGTTCCACTGAAGACGGCCTCACTCAGGCTTGTCAGGTTGGTTCACACAAGGAGCTTCCTCCTTTGATATAAATGCAAGAGGATGACCAGAGCCTTTGGTTTAATTAATTAATTAATTAATTGGTGCAGGGTCCCACTACTTCAGCTCAGACTAGTGATCCCCCTGTCTCAGCCTCCCCACTGCTGGGATTACAGACATGCACCACTACACATGGCTCTGGTGGCCAGCTCAGTGCACAGCCAGCACAGCATGCAACACTGGGGATCAAACCCAGGTTCTTGTGCTTGCCAGTCAGGCACTTAGAGTGCTGAGCTATCTCCCCAGCCTGGAGCCTTTGGTTTTAATACATTGTTCTCTTGACTTGAAGAATCTGAAATGCGCTTTTTACTAGCAGTTATGGATTCCAAAAACAGAAAGCACAACAGGCTTTGAGCATGGAGCTTGGCATGCATGTTTTCTTGTACGTTTTAAAATAGAGTTTTGTGGAGCTACCTGCCAAGACATGTGGCAGGATAGATCTTAGAAAATCTGGAATGCTTTGCTCAAGCAAAGTCAGCAGGGAAGTTTAGGAAAGTATCAACAAAGAGTATGGACTGCTTCGATTGCCAAACAATGTCCCAAAACAGCACTTTTTGCACACAGCAGCAGACAGTTCCCTCCAACGACGGAGGATTCAAGTGGAGGAAGGACGCAGCAGAGTGCGACAGGAAGAGCGTGAGTTTCCGGCTGCAGCCCAGCTACGGGACCCAGGGAAACGACTTCCCCGCCCTGAACTTGTTTTCTTATTTGTAAAATAGGGAAGCCGACAGCGGCACCTCAGCTGCAGCATGCAATCTCCTGACTTGACAGCGTGAGCACGCGAGCTGCCGTTCTCCGCAGCGCAGGACTGAAGGCGCAGCGAGCCCCATAAGCATTTTTCCCTTTTCCACCTAGCGAGGAACTCGAACTGCGTAGTGGGCAGTGACTTTTTCCAGGTAATGTCCAATTCCAACAGGCTCCTGGAAAAGCCCCTTCGCTGAGAACTTCACATCTGGAGCTCTTGGCTTGAAGCCTGTGCTTGACACAGGAGAGAAGAGCCCCCTCCTGGTGAGAGTCAGGGCTACACCTCCTCGGACTCAGCACGCGACAGTAAGCCCCGCAGCTCTAGCCGCTGCTGCGAGCCAAGCCGCCAGGGCCCTGCCCTCAAGCTCTGGGCTCTGAGCCCTGCACCCCCACCACACACGCGCTGCCTTACTGGACGTCGACCTCCAAGATTCTCCCGAGATTCAGCAGGAAAACAGGAACCAGCGTGCACGGAAGAAAGTAATACCCGGAGAGACGGCG
Organism: Capromys pilorides; assembly: GCA_004027915.1. Taxonomy (NCBI): domain Eukaryota; kingdom Metazoa; phylum Chordata; class Mammalia; order Rodentia; family Capromyidae; genus Capromys; species Capromys pilorides. Next base: position 3,337 of record PVKN010021514.1, read on the forward strand.
GACATGGAGCCAGACAGGCAGTGTGACAACAGTGACGAGGAGAGGTAGGAGCCAGAGCGCCTTCCTCCCTTCGCAGGTGCCTGCGGTCCAGTTTGCCACACTGCGCAGGCCCTGTGCACGCTTTCGCTCAGCATCCGGCAGTTCTGTCTCGTGCAGTCGGTCGTCACAGCGGACTTAGGAAGTCAGCCTGGCCGATTATTGTTACTCCACTGTCCGCGCATTCCAGGAAATGGATGCTCAGAGTGATTAAATGATCCCCACCCACGACAGATAACGGGCAGCCCTACCCCAGGCTCTCCAGGCGCCAAGACCTAGGATCTTCTTCCAGACACACTAATGGAGCACTTTCCAATGTTAAGATTCTTGAAAGAACCAAAAAATAAGTTATGACATGCTATGACGTGACATTCCATGGAAATTATGGGTGAGATCCCCTTGTCTCACATGATTGGGAGGTAGAGAAGAATACCTCTGGAGCTTTACCTAAAGAATTTCTATCCATGGTAACTTCATTTTTGTAACCTTTATAAAGTATTTAATACATATTATCTTAAGAAAAGAAGCAGCAGGAAGGAGGGAGGGAAGGCAGAGGGAGGGAGACGAAGTAATTTATTTTCCCGCTTGTTGGCAAAGCCAGACTTAACAGATTTTTATCTACAGTGGGTCTAAATGAAACGGGAACAGAAGCTTACTTTAACTTTTCATTGTTCTTTAGTGCTTGAAATCCTATTCTGTACATACATTATCTGTGTGATGAGTTACTTTGATAACAGAAAAAAAGATTCCTTCCTCTCCTCTTCTACATGTGTTTTGATATAGGGCAGACTCATTATTTTTCACCCGCGATAACACCTTTGCAACCATTTACAACACAATAGCTACTGTGTACAGAGTTTTCCAGATGTGATCAATGTGCCACCTTCTCTAAATGTTACTTTCTTCACCACAACTGCAAGGGTCATGCAACCACTGCCTTTTGTACGGACAAGGAAATTAAGCCTTTGACAGGTCAAGTAACTTCCTTGAAGTCTGGAAGTCAGTAAGTGGTAAAGCCACAAATCTATCGAGGCAGAACTTGTCATTGCCTGACAATAAAAATAAATACCAACATTCTCAGTTGCTAGTTTTCATCTTCAGTCACCAAATACAATCACTTCACACCTTTGTTTAAAATCCAGCCAACTTCCTCATTACCCCAGTCCAGCTTTCAATATTCCCATCCATCTAACCACTATTAGTCAATAAATTACAGCAACACTAAGGTTTCCTTCAAACCTATTGTACATTCGGTCTCTAAAAACACCAGCGGCACAGGTCAATGAGTAAGCAGTCCCAAGCAGTTTCAATGGCTTCTCAGAGGGCTTACCACTAATGCTCCCCACTGGTCCCCAAGCCTAGGGCCTGACCGACCTTGTTGAGCATAGGCATTGATATTCCTCCCCAGCTCATTTAGTGCTCTGAGCTTCCTACTAGGCTTACAGAATGTCACATTCTTCCATCACCCTCTGATTTTGCAACTGCTCTGTCTTCTGCCAGGTGTAGACTTTTCCCTGCCTGGTGATCTCACACAAGTCCTGCATTAGTTGTCTCTCATAGCCGAGTCTTCCTCTTGGACTCCACTGCGTCACTACTCTCTGCTGGGTCACATTAGACTCCATGCATTTGCTCGCCTGATTCTTTCCAAGCAGACGGTTCCATTCTCCAGACCAGAGATTACAAACTGTGAGCTTAGCTTCAGTAAGACACTGGGGTAGAATAATAAAGGAGGACAGAAAGGAGTAAGAGGGGTAAAGAAAGCTTGACTGACACCAAATGTGTGATCCTGATGTTTTCAGGGTCCTTCTAAAACAGAACTAGGCACAGAGCTGGAAACACAGATAATGTTAAATGGGACAAAAAAAGGGCCATGCTGTGATGGTGTATATGTACCATTCATACATGTATAGTACCTATACATAGCATGATTGCACGTAATATATTCCACACATGCAATGTATATACATATATTACATAGTGTGTATTAGTGCATGTATGGTGTAAATATAGTGCATAAATCTATTCATATGTACATATAGAATGGTGTATATAGATGGTATAGCCTGTGCATATGATGTGCACATATAGTGTACATAGAGTACTATATATATATATATATATACATATATATACATATACATATGTATATATCTTGCACATTTCCATGGAGTGTACACAGGTGCATGCATGTACCCATGGTGTGTGTATTTATAGTGCAATTACAGAGTACATTGGGAAATGGCCAGAAAGACACTTACTGCACACAATAGTGATTTTTTTCAATAAAAAGATCAGTGCTCGGCTTCCTATTATGATGAAAGAGGAACACTTAAGGGAGAAGAAGAAATAGAAAATTAGGAAGGAAAAGGGTTCAGAGAAATCTGACCAAAACCAAGCAAGAGCCACATCCTAGGATGGGGGTGGTTAGCTAAATAAATGACTAATTAAAAAAAAAAAAAAAAAGCCAAGGAGCAGGAAAGCCAAAGGGGAAGAGATTATTGGATTTCAAAATTAGGTAAATGGATTGTGGTGACCCAGAGAAAGTTTCAGAAGAGGTGAGGTAGGTTGACTCAGGGTGAGGAAGTAGATTAAGAGAAATGGAGATTTCTGCCTTCTTCCAAAATTATTGCCTTGTGAGGATGACAAAGAAGCAACTTGTGATAGAAAGAGAATCAGAAACTCAGTTTCTCTTGGTCCCTGTTAAGACAGGAGAGCTCTCATTTGACAGACAACATGTTTAGGTGAGGAAACCAACACACAGAGAGATTAAGTAACTTCTCTGAATTTGCAGAGCCAGTAAGACCGAGAACCCATGTTCCACTCAGGTAATCTGGCTTCAGTATTTATGTTCTTGGCCCAGATGGAGATGTAGAAAACACAGTTCTTGACCCGCCTCCTGCTTTCTTGGCTTTTGTCAAGAACTAGGCATAGAGCTACAAGACATAAATGTTAAACAGGGCAAAAAATGGTAGTTTGTGTGTGGGTGTAGATAGACGTAGACTACCTCTGCCTGGCCTGTTATATCTAGACTAGCCTAAGTCCCTGGCTCTCCTGAGCTCTCTCCCCCAGCCTATGCAGAAGCTTTCACTCCAGTGACATCGCTGTCAAAGCAGTGGTCAGGAAAAGCACTGGTTTCAGACACAGCGGTGAGATAGAAGAGCAGGAAGAAACTATTTGTTGGCACTGAGGGTTTGCCACCTTCCAGAAGTTGTGGAAATTATCACAGACATCAGAAAGGGAGAGTGGACACTATGAGACCAAATTTTAGGAGAAATTTCTCCAAATTTCTTGGGAATAGGCACCTAAAGTGCTGTGGGTTCTAACCCTCCCACATCTGCAACTTGGACTGGTGCTATGATGGTAACCTTATCTGGGTCACTTTCCTCATGGCTGGGGTAAAACACTTGACGCCAAAATGTAAGAGAGCTTTATTTTGGCTCAAGTTTCAGCCCATTTTGGCCAACACTAAAGAGGAAACAGCACTACTGATGGTGTGGTGAAGGAGAAATCCTTACCAGGAGGGCCCATAAACAGAGAGAAAGGAGGAGCCTGGCACAGATTCCACCCTTCCAGGTGAAGCCCCCAAGTGAGCCACTGCTTCTGACAAGACTCCACCTGCAGACAGCACCCTGTAATGCAGTCTCCTTTCAAACACCCCATCTTCTGAGCCCTAAGGCACCAGGAAGACAAAATGTGAACCATAGCAGTAGCTTGTATTCCTCAGAGTTGTCCCAAAGACCAAGTAAAAGAATGCAAGAATGTGTCTCCCCATGTAGCTGTTCATAATTATGGTGATGCTCTCATACTATTTGAAAAATTGAGCATCTTCCCCACTTCCCTTGGTCCATTTCTCAAGACTTAAAAACTGACATATCAACTCAAGAAAGGTTCTGAATCCTAACATTTTCCACACAAGCAATTCGCCTCAGATCTAAACTCCCTTTTATACTAAGGCAACATGACACAATCTTAAAAATTGATTTCAAATTGTCATCATCCAAAACTTAAAGGGCAGAGTTTTGGTGCCTGGATCTTCTCACGGAACCTAATAATTATACACATATTCCACACCTTCTTGCTTGTTCCTCAGCTCTTTATCCACTCATCACATATACAGTGATATTAGCCCTTCACCACCAACGTAGCACTTTCACCTCTCAGTTTGCTTCCTCTTTGGGCAGATTTCACTTATATTAATCCATGTGATCCTTAAGTCCCTTTCTGTCCTGCTTTAGACAGAGTGACTTCAGTCTAGAAGCAGAGGGAACACACGTTAGAAAGAACTTAAGAGAGATAGGCATTCTGGTTGCCTACTACCAATCATTTAGGAGGCCCTGGAGATATTTCAGGGAGTCTTGGCATACTGGGCAGAATAGGTCTTTGCATGGATTTTCTCATATTTAAACAAAATAGTGTGGTGCATCTAGCATGAGCCCAAGATTACCTGCGCAGCACTGTCCTTTACAGACCTCAGCCTGAATCATCTTCATTTTTAACTAGGCCCTACATGAACTGCATTCCAAAACTGATGTTAAATAATGAAGCAGCACTTCAAGGGGTCACAGCTGTGTGGCCAGAACCAGGGATACTCACTGTCACAGGTGCTCTGCAAGAATATGTGGGACACCCTCTCTGTGAAAACCGGGAACCAGGGATGCTGAGCCAAATTTCACTTTATCTCTCTTTGAGAAAGGACAGTACATTTTGCATAAACGTCCTCAGAAAAATGAAATATACAAAAGTCCAGATCACAGGGGCAATATGATCCTGGTCATTTGAACAGGTTGTGTATGGCACTGTAAAAAGCAGGCTTAATTAAAATTAGATTTCCCCATTGATTAGCCATGCCAGTGCACACACACACACTGCCCTTACCAGTTTTGCAAAGCATGACACTGTATTTTACAAACACCCCCCCCATGCACACTCCACTCAAGAGTCTCCAGGAACCCAGAAATCTCCAGTGTAAATCTCTTTGTAAAACTTTATAGAATAATTCTTGCATTTGTTCACTGCACAGAAATAGGCTGAGAAACATTCAAAGTGCCACTTTTTCTCTTTGTGAAGAGACCAAAAGAGACAATGCAGGCCTGTCGCCCCTTCTTTGCTGCACCTCTCTGCCCTCAGAATGCACCCCTTGGAGCACTCTGCCTGACAATGGGGCTGAGAGAACTGAGGGACACATGCCATCGCCCCTTCCCTTTGTGGTTTCCATCCATAAAACTGTCAGTGAAACAGGAGTCAGTAATTGTTTGATTCATGTTCTTTTTTTGTTTTGTTTTTGTTTAAAAGCATAAGTAACATTTTTCAATGTAAATATACATTTCTATGAAAAATACAAAAAGAAAAAAGACTACATTGTCTTGGTCACTGTCCAGCAGGAACATGTTTAGTTACAGATTTCAAAGTCAGATCTTCCCTGAATTTATGCTCTTTTTGCTCTTTTAGCCCTGTTTGAGGACACCTGCAAACACAGGAGAGCCTTTGTCCTCAAGGAAAACTTTTAGAGATGATTTAAATATGCCATTGATGGATGGCTAATTTACATCCAGGACTCAAGGCTATTGAAATGAGCTAGAGCTTGACACCAAGAATACAACGGCGTGGAAATACATGCATTATATAAATTATTCTGGTTGCAACAAAACATCAGATCTCATGTACCAGTTTTCATCAGTTAATAAATACCAGTATTAAAATAGAAGAAAAAGCAAGACGTAACTCTCACGAGTGTTTCTTCTGACTCAAGTGCGAAGTGCACAGGAGTGTGGAGTCCGAGGCGCACCCAGCGCCATCGCAGGCCTGAGCCGGGAGGGGTGCAGGCCGCAGGGTGCCCAGCAGTCTGTCCCAGTGAGTGAAGTAGGGGGCGAAATTGCAGTTAAACTGGGAATGGTGCAGATCGTGATGAGCCACGCCCCCGTACCACCCGCCAGGCACCAGTCTATGCGTGGACCACGGGAAGTCGTAGCCTGAGTGATCCTCCACCGACAGCCAGATGTTGATCAGGTGGAAAGTCAGGACGGTGAGCGGGTGGCACCCGAGCAGCGTGGTGTTCATCACATCGAAGAAGCCCAAGGAAAACAGCTCCCAGGTGCTCATGTACTGAGTGGCCAGCGCGAAAGGGCGCGAGTTCTGGTGGTGCACCTTGTGGAAGGTGCGGTACAGCCAGGGCACCTTGTGATGCAGCACATGCCACACGAAGAATTCAGCGTCGAAGAGCAGCAGGCAGAGCAGGACGTCGCGCAGGAGCTGCAGGAGCTCGGGGGCTTCGGACGGCAGTAGCGCGGGGCTGCGGGCCCAGTGGAGCAGCGTCACCGGGAACACGAACACCAGGTGCTGGAACAGCGTCTGCCTCAGGCAGGGCAGCAGCTGCCGCGCAGACGGCGAAAAGTCCGGATGGATCTTGTAGCGTCGCAGCGCGGGCACCCGGGGACACAAGAAGTCCAAAGCCGCAAAAGGCAGGCAGAAGCCCAGGTAGGTGGCGATCGCGAAGAGAACCGGGAAGAGGGGCGACTGGAAGAACGACTCCGAGGTCCTCACACGGTCCCAGAGGGGCTGCAGGAGCCGCTGGCCCGAGCTGCACGGGACCTGGAGTCCCGAGCAGTTGTGGGTGCTCATGGTGAAGCCGAGCCCTGCAGCGGCCACGGTTCGCGGCTCCCACTTTTCTTGCCGCTCGAGGCCCCGCCCTGGTGACGTCAGCGGACTCCGCTCGCCTTCCCAGCTGCAGGAAACTTAAATACGTAACCCAAGGAGTTGTGCTTACAAGCGATAAAATATACGCACCGAGGGCGGAACCTTACACATGCGCGTATCTGGGGATGCTTGCACGCCTTCTATGCGCTTGCAGAGTTATGTTCCCAGTGTACACGTTGCAACCTTACAGATCTGCATGGAAAATTGTCACGAGTTTGGGAAACTCGGTCTACTTGCATCATCATCGCTCCCAAACTTGTGTTTGCAACACTCAGGGAAGATGCTCCTAGCTGCTTCCGTGTGCTTTCACCTAGACGCAAGCACAGCTCGTTCGGAAGACCGTGAGGCGACGAGCCTTGCGCCGCTCGGGGCTTCTCTGCCCGCGCCTTGCCTGGTGCCGCGCCGGGAAGGGTTAGCCTGCAGAGGGGAGCCGGGCCTGCCGCCCCAAGTGGCGACGGCCCTGAAGTCCTGCGGACAGGGCGGGCGGGCGGGCGGGCGGGGCCCGGGGCAGTTGCAGGCCAGCTCGCAGCAAGGCGCAGGAGCCGCGTGAGCAGATCTACGCGATGCTTTCGGGGAAAACGCTGGGTTTAAAGCCCATGGTCGGCACTGAATCCGCTGAACACCCATTGATTTTTAGCGTCTCGGGGTGGACGTAAAGGACTGAACAGGCAAACAGCTCTCGTTTGCCCGCTGGAAGGTCGCGGAGCCCTGCTGGCTGGGAAGGGGCCCCGGCTCCCTTCCTGCTCTTCGCTAGGCTGCAGCCCTTGTCCTCTTTATCCACTCCGTCCCTCTTCTCCACAAAGTAGTAAGCCCCAAGCAGCAGAACCTGCTCGCCCCACTGCTTCTTGGCCACTAGACTTCGGTGATTGGGCCAGGAATTGAACACTAGAAAATCTGTGTTAGGGAAATTCTGGAGAGACTTCCGGACAGACGTTAAAAACAAAAACCAAAAACAGAGCACCAGAAACTCTCTGCCTTTAACCCAGGTGGTGGACTCACAGCAAAAGAGAGCCTTAGAAGATCTGTCACGAACAGAGGTCAACTTGAGCAATTCCTGTTGAGACCATAATGTCGCAGGACACGCCAGCTTAAACAGGCCTGCTTGCTCTTGTAGGAGAAACCCACATTATAACTAAAGAACAAAATGAGAGCTAGGTAGTGGGAAGCAGGAGGCGAGGCTTTCTCAGATGGAGGAGATTCACGAGATGGGAGGCGGTAGGACCGAAAAAAGGAATCAAGGTGTGTATGTGTAGCAACCCTACACAATAAATATACACGATGGGGTGCAAACATGGCCTAATAATTTTTTTATTTTATTCTTTTAAGTTGTGGACAGTAACTGTCAAGCCAGAGACTAATCTGGATTCCAGCTCCTGCCCTTCGTATCTCTGAGTTTGAGTTGAACCTGCACTCCCTGGAATTTGCATTTTCTCATCCACCCAAAAGGAAGCAACAGTAATAATCTTTTTCCCCGCCTGTAGTGCGCATTTAATGGGAAAATAAAAATACCCATCGTGTGATGCCTAGCATTAGCTAAGCATTTTTAATCAAAGGATTTCATCTAATCCTCAAGAGCTGTGTTCCCTGGCTGGTGAGAAGCACATATTCTTCTTATTATTGTGGATTTATAGCAGTAAAACCGCAGTACCTATAAACATGTTATTTTAAATTTGTACTTCACGTTCTACCTAAAGAATAATTGAGATCAGTGAACTTAAAAATCAAATAAGATTATGTCACGAGAAATAAAAGATATAAAGCTATGTATTGTGAAGAATAAGTACTATAAAAACATGGGCTAACACATAGCCTTAAAATACAACAATATTCAGGACATGTATGCTATAGGTCAATTCATAAAATCTACATGATATGCACATCATCATGGGCAGATTCATAACTCAGAGCCTCCCACTTTGGGTCCCAGAGCTGCCACTGATGGCATTTGGATATTCCTTGGACACACAGTCTTGAGATCCCTAGAGCAGTGGCGGCAAACCTATGGCGGGAGGGCCGCAGCTGGCTGTTTGCTATCACTGAAAGCTCTGGAAGTTTTGCCAGCACTTCATAGATCATAGATCTTGGTATTACAACACCTTTCTTTTTAAACTCCAGTGTGCCATGACAGTATTATCCTGCTTGTCTAGTTGATGTTCATGATCTAAAGGGCCATCAGCAACCCTGAGCTCCTTGGCAGCCAGGGTAAAGGAGAGAAGGTAGATTCTAATGTAGCTCTGATGTTTTCATGGAAGAAAAAAACAGGTAGCCTGCAGCCCCTAGCCTCTTTATTGGTCAGCTCCTTCTGATGAGACAAGGACAAGCTCCTTCTGCTTGTCTGTCCTCCCCGTGCCGGGGCTGCTTCCACTTCACTGTTAGGGCAGCTGAGGAACTTTCTTCTTTCTCATTCCTGGTAGACAAGAATGTCTGCCTTGCCGCAGTGTCTCAGAGGACAGAAAAGATTGCTGTCCTTTGCTCTTGCGTCCCCCCAGGGTGCTCTGAAGAGACCATGAAATTTCTCAAAATTACAAATGTACTTTCTTAATAAATATCATTCAGATTAAGCCTCTCAAAATGAAGTCAGCAGCCCACTTTCTTGTGAGCACACAGTGTCCTTTCCCTGGCCAGGGTCGTGGGTGTTGGGATTCTGTCGAAGAGCTTTGTAAGTGGCTGGCCTTGGCAGGTGAGAGCCATTTGGACTCAGCTGCTGTTCCTGCTGTCAGGACTGCTAGTCTGAGCCCCACGACTGACAAAACTGCTTTTGCCCTGCTTTGGTGGTTCTGTCCTTTGATCCTGCTAATGACTTCAAACTCTGTGAAGCTTGACCTGGAAGTCCGGCTTCAGTCTGCTTTTCCCAGCCCCCACCAGAGCCCTGGCCTCACAGCACTCTAGAGGAGAGCAGGTAGCTTCTCAGGTGTCCTGGCTCAGGAAGCCCACAGCAGAGACATTTGCTCCCTTCTTAGGGAAACTGACAGGGAAGGTCTTTTCAATAACGACTCTCTGTCATGAAGATTGCTGAAAAGTAGTTACGATATGTCACAAGATCAAAAGCAGTCAACATTGAGTTGGCCAGAATAAAATGGAATCCTATCCAGTGACTCCAGCAGAGCCACTCAATGAATTTGGCAAGATCACACACCTCTACACACTACCTAGGCACAAAAACGTAATAGCTTTCCAAGTGAGTAGTTTCTTTAAGATCAAAGGCATAGCTTCTAGAGCATTTTCCTGTAATGCCAAATGTTACTTTTTCTTTAATGCAAGAGATGGAACCCAGGCTGTGCATATTTTGAGGCCATGGCCAGTGACCCACATCTGCAGTTTCAAACACTGTATGTTATACATGAGTGTTCAGAAAAGGACTAGGTGTTCCTTTTAAAAGATAATAGCTCAAAAGTGAGACCAAAGATAGAATTTTTCTTTCTTTTTTTTTTTTTCCCCTATAAACTAGCATGTGTCTTTTTTTTTTTGTTTGTTTGTTTGTTTTGGTCTAGTTAGCTACACTAAGTGGGGGGACGGTTTCTGATTTCATAGAGCATTAGTACTTCGGTAACACTATTTCTTGTATTTCTTCAGTCACCGTGGCTCCTTATATATCATTTTTACCTTACCTTGATCTCTCTGACAGGGTTGGAAGACAGAAATCCTTTCTTGCCTAGTTTCCACAAGTCAAATACTTTCTTTGAGGTTACAAGTATTTGCATATTTAATATATTCTTGAAATTATTTGGTAGTAACCTACCAAAGGACAGTAAATCCCATCCCAGCCCCAATCATATTGTCTCTCCTAAAATCACTTTTACAATTTTTTTTTTCTAAAATAAAGCTAGGCTCTTGGCAGCTATTTGAAACAGCTCTTCCTGGACATCAGAGATGTGCAGTGCTGTGTAGTGCATAAGCTTTGTGGAAGTGGAGCAAACTCAGAAATCAGAATCTAACTCCGCATTTTAAGAACTAGTGGTTAAAGCTCCAGTCTTAAAAAAGTCAGGATTAGCAAGGATTAAACAGTAAATTACAGTCAATTATCAAGTTGAGTGATACCTGGGCAGTGCCTACTGCGTGACAGAAAATCTCTCCAGGAGGTGTTTGATGTTAGTAGGGGATACAGAAGCTGCTTTTATATGTCCATTTACAAAAAATTAGAAGACATTAAGTACCCATGTGGAAACAGTAAATATTGATGAAGAATATGAGAGCTATACCCTCCCCTAAGATGTTCACTTGATGTTCCGAGAGACCTAGATTACTATGTATATTTTAATTCTAAGCATTTTTTATTTTGGCTCTATCCACATCACACGTGAGTTGGTCCTCCACCGATACAGCTGGAGCTCTCCCCCACCTCTCTAAAACATTCAACACACCCGGTGAACACCACCCCCACCAAGGTAATCACCTCCAATAAAGGACATACCATAAAGCGGAGGACAATGATACTCGTCTACCTTCAAAACGGTTGTTAACAGTGATCAAAATCTTATGGGAAGGATGGAAAAACACAGATAGCACAATGGAAAATGAAAACGAAAATTTATTTTTATGAATACTAAGACATCTCAGCAGAGATAATTTTACCTCTTAATTCAAAATGGAACTTGATGTTTGCACATAATATATTAATATAATATTATATATATGTATATTAATGAATAACTGGTAATTTCTATCACAATGATTCCTAACCCATTGTTACCTGTCAGGCATCACAAGAGATCACTTATATTTTGAAAAAGTTTCTCCATGTATAAAAAAAAAGAGATGGCAAGAGACTGAATTATAGAATATTTTAAATGTGTATATTTAACACATCAACACCTTGAATAGCCACATACAGAAGATAATCATCTTATTTGGAGATCGTGCTGCTAACTTTGCTTTTTCTAAAAAATATATTTAGTACAAGGTCTACAGGGTCTCACTATACAGATCAGATTTGTAGTCATCCTCCTATTTTCAGCCCTTCAAGTGCTAGGGTTACAGGTGCATACCACCATGTCCAGTCTCAGTTGCAAGGCATGCTGAGGATTGAACCCCTGTCCCTGCATCTGCCCAAGCAGGTGTTTTAACCCACTGAGCTATCTGGCCGGCCCTAGATCAGTGCATGAACTTTTGATGCATAATCAAGGTCAAACCTCAATGAACACTGTCTCCGTTCCCTCCCACGCACCACTCATGTCCAAAGTTCTGATTATTCATTTACCTATTTGGAAAATTCTTATATTTAGGTCACATCTAGAGTTAACTATTCCTTGAGAATATTTTTCAAATGTCATTCATTAGGCAGAATTAATTATAAGCCTGGATTGAAAGGACCACAACCAGAGCTGGCCTTACCTAGAATCAAATTCCTAGCTGGCTCATTTAACTGTAAAATTCTCTTCTTTCCCGAAAGGAAAGCCCCAGAGAAATCCTCAAATGTTGGAAGGAAGAGGGAGAAC
>PVKN010021515.1:0-15504 GCA_004027915.1 Capromys pilorides
TGCTATTGTAAAAGGCATTGTTTCTCTGATTTCTTTCTCAGTGTGTTTGTTATCTGTGTCGAAGAATGCTATTGACTTTTATGTGTTGACTTTGTAACCTGCTATGCTACTGAATTTGTGTATTAATTCTAGTAGCTTCTTGGTGGAGTTCTTTGGGTCTTCCAAGTAGATTATCATGTCATCTGCAAATAGTGATAGTTTAACTTCTTCTTTACCTATTTTTATTCCTTTTATTTCTCTCTCTTGTCCAATAGCTGTAGCTCATGATTCCAGAACTATATTGAATAGGAGTGGTGATAGGGGACATCTTTGTTTTATGCCAAATTTGAGAGTAAAAGACTTCAGCTTTTCCCCATTTAGAATTATGTTGGCTATTGGTTTGTCATAGATGGCTTTTATCAGACTGAGGTAGAGGCCCTCTATACCTATTGTCTGTAGTACTTGGAACATGAATGAGTGTTGGACATTGTCAAAAGCCTTTTCTGCGTCAACTGAGATGATCATGTGGTTTTTGTCTTGGCTCTATTAATATAGTGTTTTCCATTTATAGATTTGTGTATATTGAACCATCCTTGCATTCTTGGGATGAATCCTATCTGATTATGGTGTATAATCTTCTTGATGATTTGTTGTATTCTATTGGCAAGGATTTTATTGAGAATTTTTGCATCTATGTTCATGAGAGAAATTGGCCTGTAGTTCTCTTTTTTAGTTGCATCTCTCTCTAGTTTTGGTATCAGAGTAATACTTGCCTCTAGGAATTATTTTGGAAGGATCGCTTCCTTTTCGATTTCACTGAAGAGTTTGAGGAGTATTGGGATCATGTCCTTTGCAAATTTCTTGTAGAATTCAGCTGTGAATCCATCAGGACCCAGACTTTTTTTTGTCGACAAGCTTTTTATTACATTTCGTATTTCATTGGCTGTTATTTGGTTAATGAGAGTACTTATATCTTCTTGATTCAGTTTTGGTAGTTTGTACTTTTCTAGGAATCCGCCATTTCTCCTTTGTCTATTCTCACAGGTTGTAGTGTTACCTCATTGATGTCTTTAATTGCACTTCTCTAATGACACCTTTTCATATGCTTGTTTGTCATTTATAGATCCTCTTTTGTGGGGTGTACACCAAGATCCAGGATCTCTTTGAAAAACTCAACTGTATCCATAAGATTAGGTAAAATACATGAGACACTGGAGGTTAGATACCATACAGTTTCTCTCATATGTGATACTGAAGATATAAATAATTTAAAGGGGAAAGTAAAGGGTGTTAGGGTACAGGGATGTTGGCTTTGTGGAGATGAGAAGCAGATGGTGGTGGGGGGAAGGAAGAAGAGGAGAAGAAAGTAGAAAGGATCAGGATGTGGTATGGCCACACTGTATGCCAATTTTTTGAGATGAATGTACTCGCTATGTATTGCAAACATATTCTGATAAAGAATTTAAAAATTGGATTATTTATCATATTTAATTTTTTACCGCAAACTGGGCATGGTGGCACACACCTGTAATCCCAGCACTTGGGAGGCTGGGCCAGGAGGATCTGTATGAATTCAAGATCAGCCTAGGTTACAAAAGTGAGCTCAAGGCCAGCCTGAAGTGCACAACAAAACTCTGTCTCAAAAAGACAAAAAAAGAAAAATAAATAAATAAATTAATAAATAAATAAAAATTACCACAGCTTTTGAAGTTCCTCTGAGACCAAATGCTATCCTAATTTTATCACCAACTGGTAGGGGGAACAACAGTGCCCAGGATTATACAGCACACACACACACACACACACACACACACACACACACACACACACACACACAGAGACACACACACACCCTGATGGCCAGCACCCTCTGCGATCTGTGCCTCCATCCCAAGTGGCAGTTCGGGCATTTTCTAGCCAGCTCTGTGGGGTGCAGCTGAGCAACTGAGAGTTGCTTTCTGATAATCCCAGGCAGGCTTCCTGGAATCAGCTGAGGGAGCTGGGGGACACCTCAGAATAGCGTGGTGGCTGTGCTGGGGACTCCACCCACAGGAAATCCCCTGGTCTTTGGCCCCTTGGCCTGACTGCTTTGGTGAGCTGTGGCTGTGGAACAGAGCCACACAGGACTTTCCTGGGCCCTTCAGTGTCAGATGTGTGGCAGTGGGTGGAAGTACGGTGGGCTTTTTACTAATCACGATGGCTTTTGTGTCTGGGAAATTCTGCTCTCACCCCATAACTCTACATAGCCATCAAAATAAGGTTTATTTCTTTAAAACCAGGAAGGCACTGACACCTGTCACAGGGTGAGGAGACTTCTGTTTCCTTCTGACTTCATTTTCTCTCCTCCCCTCCCCGTTTGGTCTTCCTGAAGCTAGAACCAGGTGTGAGCACTGAAGACTATGAGTTCTGGTTTCCGGATGACCAGGGAGCACTGACTGCCTATCCTTATTCCATTAATAATTAAGTATGTACTCAATGCAAAAATAGCTGTCTCTGTAAAACCTGGGCCTTGCAGATAAAGTCCTACAGAAGCTGATGGCTTCTACCTCCTGCTCCAGGACAGCCTCTCACATGTGTGACCAGGTGAGCATACCAGGAGCAGCTCCTGCTGTCTTGCTCCTTCTCCTCCTAGCCCAGCATCCTTGAGGCTGGGGGTTCTCCCAAGAGCATCAGCTGTTGGGGAAGAATCCTAAACAGAGAACCACACAGGCCTGGAAGTGTGGTAGGAATCTTTAAGAAGAGAATTCAGAGCTCTCAGAGTGTGGTCTAGAAAGGGAAGAGGCTTTAATTGTAGAAATCTTTGGCCCATGAAAGGATCCAGAGGAGGCCAGCACAGAACACCACTGACCTTGATCCTCACTGCAGGGTGACGTTGCCGGGAGCCCTCTTCCACTCAAGAGACAGTCACACCATATTTCCCTTGGCCTTGCCAGCGTGTAGAATACCCGAGTCCATTGAGAAAAAGAGGCAGAGAATATCACACTGTGTGGGCTGCTCTGCAGCATCAGTTTGTTCACTTACTCTGAAGAGGGCCTTTCCCCCCACATCCCTGAGGCTTAGTATCCTGTGGATATGGCAATACCACAACTTAAGCATAAGCAGTATTGATTTGGTACAGGTTTTGTGCTGTAACAACACACACTTTTCCGAAAATATTTGCATTCTATAAGATTGCACTTTAAAAATAACAGGCTAAAGATAATAAGTTTAGACAGGCCCGTAAAACCCAGGCCATTTGGTAACAGAGCACTAACAACAACAATGAACAAAGCTTTGGGAGAAATTCTGGATGGAGTGGTGCCCTTGGGAGCATTGAAACCTACACAGAGCAGGAGCATGACACTGGTGCTGCAGGTGCTGGGACAGTGCAGGTGGCAGGAGCCCTGAGCCAGGTGGGCACAGGAGGAAGTGCAAGCTGCTTCCTGGGATGAGTCTCTCTGGGAGCTAGACCCAGGTGCAAGAGAGTGATTGAAACTCGCTTAAAATAGAGCAAAAGGGCTCTTCCTGAACAGAAGCCGAGGTTGGGTCTTTTTCTTTCCTACTGCTCCAGCTTCACCACTTAGGAAATTCTGCAGGGACCAGCCCAGCCCCACTGTGCAACCACAAGGCTCCCTGGCTCCTGACTGATGATGAGCTCATGGGTATTCTAGAAATAAGTAGCCTGGGAAGAAAGATCCATGAGAGTGGCTAGGGCAAGGCTCTGGGCTTCAAAGCAAAGCATGGCCGCAGTGCCCTGCATATGTAGGGGTGGAGGAAAGCATCCTTCAAGACGCTTGTGCAGCTTTAAAGCACAGTGCGGAGCAGTAGCGTCTCACCACCGAGGGCCAGAGAACAGGCAGAAAAGGGTCTTGCCCCTCAGGGGTCTCTGTGGAGAATGTTTCTAGAATGATTTACCCTGGTGTCCTGCTAGCAAGGTGGCCATGAAGAGGAACAGGCACAGGAGGGAGGTTTTCATTGTATAAAATTTTGTAACATGAATTTTAAACTAGTAGATTTTGTTTTTTTAAAATTAACTTAAAAAATCCTGACTCTGCCATTTGCTATATGAGTCACTGGGTAAGTGATGAATTTCTAGCGCTACTTCTTCATCTAGAAAATGGGTAAAATTGCCCTACGATGTTCCAAGTGAAATCAGTAAGAAAATAATGCATAGGCCTGCACATAATGAGGATTCACTGGATGGTGAAGCTCTGTGAGCATTTATACAAGAAGGCAGGGGAGGAAGAGAGGAGGGAGAAGGGAGAGGAGGAAGAAGGAAGGAGCGAGGCAAGGTGATAGATCTTTTCAGGTACTTGGTGCAACAGAGAAATAGGCAGAAGGAAGAAGGGAAAGGGGCTTTATTTTCTTTGAGGACACAGAAAATTTGGGGAAGGATGGTGAATTCTCTTGATTGGAACAAAGGGAAGCTGAGGCTTTTATGGCCTTTTGCCAGGGATGGAATTTGGAGAGGATGTTCAGATATACCTGAGGGAGCTGATTGGGGGTCTTCCTTGAGGCAGCAGGAAGGGTGGAAATAAATTATGTCCTGGGCTAAGTTGCAGAAGAAGGGGGGGAGGTGGTCTTGGGATGATGGGCTTTTGTTTTAAGGGCATCAGCCATATTAGATGACCGCCATGATGATTTTAGCAATTCATACTAGGGCCAGAACCCATCAGAAGGAAGGGATTAGAAGGAAGAGGGAAGGTGTAAAGGAGGACTAAGAATCCTTTAAGGAAAAGGTAAACACATGTCATTAACATCTCCAAGTCCAGTGACTCCTAGATGAGAGTTAAGGGTGAATCTCTGAAGGCTCTTGACATTTTTGTTGTTTTGAGGAAAAACAAGACCATGCTGGTGTGTAGAAAATATTCCTTGATGAATTACCTTTATTGTAAGGTTGTGTCTTAGGTTTTGACACTAAAATGTCCTTTTTGCATGAAACCATGGTGACTATGAGCAGTATTCCTCTCCCTGTCTGCCTGTACTCATGTCCATACCCATCACATCTTGTTGGTCCTCACTTGTTGGGGTGACTTT
The DNA here is from genome assembly GCA_004027915.1 of Capromys pilorides. Taxonomy (NCBI): domain Eukaryota; kingdom Metazoa; phylum Chordata; class Mammalia; order Rodentia; family Capromyidae; genus Capromys; species Capromys pilorides. The sequence continues at coordinate 4,996 of PVKN010021515.1, forward strand.
TGCTGATCTACAAAAGGAAATGCTTTGGAGCCACTGAGCCCTCTCTAATCCCCCAAAATGACCCCAAGCCAGCTGGGGCACATGGCAGCCTGTGCATCACTCAGGTCGTAGCCTCCTCCAAGGGTCTCCTTCAGGGCACTCTTCTTGTCCTACCCCTGTGCTGTGGTAAGGGTCATATAGCACCTCATACCAGGTGTTCCACCAAATGCAGTTCTCCCAACTTTAGGAAGAAAGATTATTTTAAATCTTCTTTGAATTTCATGCTGTAGAAGTTCCTTTTAAGTATAACTTCTCATTTTTCACAATATAAGTGGGGAGATTTGGAGAATTGAGCCCCCAGAGTGGTGCAGTGGACCCCAGGACCTCTGTGGATGATCTTGATCCCAGACTGCAGTTCTTCCAGTCTGTTTTCTGCTCTCCCTGAACAAGTTTAATGGCCACTTCATCTGGATGCAGATAAAACCAGGAGAGAAAAAAAAGCCCAAGGAAGGGATGTTTCTGAACACGAACTCAGTCTCCATGGGCCAAGGGCACACACCCAGATTGCTTTGTGGTTAAGAGGAACCGAAGCCAAGCCAGGGGTTTCCCCTGAAGAGCTTTGTCCCAGGGGACTGGCCTAGGCTCCCTGGGCTGATTGCCACTTCTATGCCATCAACCAGGGCCCTGGGCACCCCAGCAGCAGATACTTATTGCACATGCTTTCTCGGTTGTCTGTAGGGTGGGAATGCAGCTGTGGTTTGTGGGCGGTCCTCCACCACTGGGTGTGGAGGAGGCCGCCTGGCCACGCTCTTGATGAGCTCTCTCCCTGCTCTCCTCTCTCCTGGCCCAGCCTCTGCTCATCCTCGCCAAAGACAGTTATTTAGATCAAAGCTCTGTGAGAACACTGGGCTTCAAAGCATGGCCACAGTGCCCTGCATATGTAGGGATGGAGGAAAGCATCCTTCAAGATGCTCATGAAGCTTTAAAGCACAGTGCGGAGCAGTAGCGTCTCACCACCGAGGGCCAGAGCACAGGCAGAAGAGGGTCTTGCCCCTCAGGGGTCTCTGTGGAGAATGTTTCTAGAATGATTTACCCTGGTGTCCTGCTAGCAAGGTGGCCATGAAGAGGAACAGACACAGGAGGGAGGTTTTCATTGTACAAAATTTTGTAACATGAATTTTAAACTAGTAGATTTTGTTTTTTTAAAATTAACTTAAAAAATCCTGACTCTGCCATTTGCTATATGAGTCACTGGGTAAGTGATGAATTTCTAGCGCTACTTCTTCATCTAGAAAATGGGTAAAATTGCCCTACAATGTTCCAAGTGAAATCAGTAAGAAAATAATGCATAGGCCTGCACGTAATAAGGATTCACTGGATGCTCGTCACAGGCTCAGGCCCTGGTGATCTCTGCTTGCTCTCTGTCCTGCTCACAGTCCTGGTGAGCAGCAGCTCCCTCAGGGGATAGCCTGGGCATTTGCCAGGGGCTCAGCCGTGCACTATCACAGTTGGTACTCACAACAGCCCATTGTACAGTTGGTACCACCAGCCACCCCTGCCCAGCTCCTGAGGTTCCTGGAACTGAGAGGCTGAGGATGACAGCTGTGACGCAGAGCAGGGGCGCAACTTGCCAATTTGACTGTTTTATTCTTAGCAGAGGTCCTGCTCAGCTGACCAGGCTGGCTGCACACTTGTGACTGACTGAACCCTTTGGGGAGCCCGCTCTGGGGTCAGGCAGGGGCGGGGGATTTGAACACTCTGCTCCTTTGCCTCGGTGTAGCACCTCCTCCCCCTGGCAGGAGCCTGATGGAATGCCATGGCCCTGGGTACCCCTGCGCAGCTCCAGGACCCTGGCTCTCACTTCTGGCCCACTCTGGTCATGTGCCTTGACTTCGCTACACAGACCTTCCACTTCCCATTTCCACTCTGTGGAGCTATGTCTAGGGCTACTCAGCTTCACCTGACAGACAGGGTATCTAACACAAGTCAGTCTGTCTTCAGCAAGACTCAGAGAGGTCAGCATCACTGTCTCCATTCTATAGATGTGGAATCTGGGGTCAGAGATCTCAAACTCATGTCTAGCCACTTTGAAATAGTGTGTAGTCCCACTTGCAAATGAAGTCACAGTGTGGCAGGGCAGCAAGGGGAACCAGTACCTTTTTGTTTCTGACCAAGACATTTCTGAAAACCTGGGGACTGCCAGCAAAATTCCCCTTGAAGGTGGATGTGCAAGGTTCCTGGACTGGTTGCAAAAGCTGAAACCAAGTGCAGGTTCTGAGAACCAACAGGGCCAGTGTGGCTGTGATCTCAGAGCAGCAACTCCTGCCTTGTCTGCCATCACACCCCAAGCGGGAGCTCTGCAGTCCTGGTCATAGAAGCCTGACTGTGGGACTGGTGCCACCCTGCGGCTTGGCTTCGTAAAGGAGAATTGGCAAGACTCTGTCCCTAGTGAGGGGTCTTCCAGGGTAATCCCACTTGACCCTCTTTCTCAGAAAGTGTAAGTACATGGTGTTCGCTGGGGAGTGAGTCAGTAGCCTGAAGCTGTGCCCCGACAGACCATAGGCCACAGCGTGGGCTTCTAGGAGAGCCAATCTGCACAGCACTGTGTCCACGATGTGGTGTAGGGATTCTTAGCAATTCATCAGGCCTCGAGTAACCCCAGATTCCTCTGATTGATCTGTCTAGAGGGCACATGCTTTGCTTTAATGTTCCAGGAGCAATGCCGGAAGCCTCCTACTGCCTGAAGCTGTAGGGATCCCCAGCATTCGCAGAGGCAGCAAGCAATGCTCAGACGTTCTTGGAGGTCTCTCCACCCCCTGCCAGCTGTCCCGTGCTTCCAGGCCCTCATCTCCTGTGATAAAGCAAAAGAAGAGTGAGGAACTGAGGATGTGGCCAAGTGTATGCAATTGAAAATAGAGGAGGGAAGATATAGGTGAAGTAAAATAGATGGGAGGAGTTGGTAGAGGGTGAAGATTATAGGAATTGAGGTTCTAGAGGAGAACTAGAAATATAGGAAGTGGGATGAAAGAGTAGATCCCAGAAAGTTCAAATCGTAACAGGAGTGAAACTATTGGCAGTGACAAGGTCTATCATTTGCCCTAGGGAGCAGGTGTCTGGTAGAGTCGGGCAGGTCCCTGGGAAAGTAGTGTTCAAGGAACTATAGTTATTGCCTTTTAAAACCTCTAAGAGTTAGGAGATGGGAGTAACCACTGGAGAGACTGAGTAGACAACAGGTGTGGAGAAAAGATGGACTAACAGCCAGGTGGCGCAGAAGGCAGCAAGAAGAGTGGCAGCACACGCAGCAGAGACACACAGTGTTTATCTAGTGATGCACAGAATATCCCCAGTTCTCCCTTGAAACTTCTGCCTTTAGACGCAAGTGAGTAAGACAAGGGCCCGGGGTGAGGAAGACTTCTCCCAAAGCCAAGGTTTGGTCCATCTTTGTTGGCACCCGAGGACACCTAGACCCGGGCTATGCAAGGCAAAGGACCGGGTGAGGCGCTGCTGCTTTGCCAGTGAACACAGCCACAGCGCAGAGACGGAAAGGCAGACCTGCGTGGGCGTGAGTTCCGGGGGCTGAGCCAGGAAGTGGAAGCCTCCGCGCTCCCGCGTCAGTGGACCCATTACAATGTCTTTTTGCACCAAATTTGAGGATCGTTGTCCTACTAGACACTGGCGCTCTAGGTCTCAGTTTCCATGTCTGTGACACTCAGAGAAGAGACTCTGATCCCTGAATTACATTCCAACCTGGCTGCCCATTGCTGGAGCCCAGCTGGCTCGTGCTGCACTACCAAGTGGCGCTGCCAGTTCTGACCTGGGTGCCCTGGAGGGATCAGGTGACAGTCATTGCCTCACACACATGCTGCACAGACTCGCCATAATATCACTGCAAACGCTAGAGCTATGTCTTACCTCTCTGTACTATCTGAGCTTTGCTGTCAGTAGGAGCAGAAGTCTTCTACTTGCCATGATTCAAGTTTATGATTTCTTGACCTTTGAGGTCAGGCAGAAGCAATGCACATTTTCCAGAAAACTTACTTTACATTGGACCTTTTCCTAGGTGGGTGACACAGAATATTCATTCTATATTTCACTTTTCTAATAGTGTTGGCTTTGTGTCATTTCATGAGACAGTCAACTCTTTATTACAAAAGGGACCTAGCATGATTGTGCCCAGTAGTTGGCTAATGCTGAGTGTTCTGAGTGTGCATAAGGTGGGCTAGGCTCACCTAAGTGGTTCAGTTGCTTGTGTGTGTTCAGTGCATGTTGACACATAATACTTTCATTTTGATTGGTTCATTTGGATTTAACCTCACTGTAAGCTGAAGAATACCATCTCACAGCTTTTGTAGTAAAGGAATATATTTTTGCTGCTCGTGTGTAGGGGTGGGCAGGTGGTGATGCTGTGGATTGAACTCGACCTCCAGCATGGCAGGAAAGGAGGCCATCCCTGAGCTATGCCCTCTAAAATACTTATTTATAAGGCCTTCACACTGAGCTACCCCACCGGCCCCTTTACTTATTGATTCGCATTGTGAGACAGGGTCAACGGGGGTCAAGCTCGCAGCTGTCCTAGACTGCAGGGAGCAGAGGCATATACCATTGCTCCTGTGCTTTGGACATGAACAGCAGCACTTCAGTGGTGCACCCACAGCCAATGCCCTCAGAAGTCTGTGCCATTGTTTATGTTTATGTCTTGGATAAATTCTAAGATTGGAAGGACTGGTTCTTCTTTAGTAGGTGGAGTCAACCTACAAAGGAGCCAGGGTTGATCAATGCTCTGACTCAGGGTGTGGCCCATTCATGTCCTGCTGTGTGGGGTGGGTTAGGGGTGCAGAGGGAAGGGGCAGAGCCCTTGGGGCCGGCAGTGCATCCAGAGGTTCAGGCTGAAGGCTGAGAGGGGTGAGGCAGAAGCAAGGCCTCTGAGAGAGGATCAGCTCAGAGGAATTTAGCACTTGTGGAACAAAGAATGACAGGGGGTGGGGAGGGTGCTTTGAGTTTTGCTTTCAGTTTTCACTCAGTCATCTCAGGATGAAACTCAGCTAACGGTCAGATCTCTCATCTGATTTCTCAGTAGCCTTGTGTTCCCCCAAAACAAGCATGAGGGTGGACTGGGGCAGGAGAGCCAGCACAGGGGCTTCTGCAGTACAGACGGTCAGTCTGGGCCCAGAGATCAACTTTGCCATGAAGTCTGGGACATATCAGGCCTCCCAGAAGGGACACTAGAGCCTTGTCCCGCCTACCTCTGGTCACCGCCATTGGGTACTGCATAGGCACTGTGCCTCCAAAGATAAGACTCATTCTTTGCCTCTAGGAATGGGGGAGGGGGAGGGCAAAGGAGGCAGCACAGGGAGGCCCCCGGGTGGCCAGGCACCATGTGCCAGGCCGTGACTAGAGGCATGTTTCTCTGTCAAAGAGATGCTTTCTGCGTTAGACCCCTGTCCCTTCAGGTCCATTTATAGGGCACCTTTTGCTCTGTCACACATCTCCAGTGGCTCCTCTGTGCTCCAGAGGCTGAGCTTCTCTCTCCGTTTGAGGAAGTGGATATTGTACTTTGGCAGGTTTCACCAGTAAGAAACCTGAGCTCAAGGTGGTCACCTAATTCCTCAGAATCAGACTAGGAACAAGTTGTAGAGACTTGACCCAAACTCAGGGCAGGAGCTATCAGTGTCTCCCTTTGCCTGGGAAAATCCTGGCTTATGCCTGTTGTCCCACATAATTGATAGTCACTCTCAGCAGAATTCTGGGTTGGATAATAAATTAGAGGGCCACCCTATTCAGACCCCTGCCTGTTCCTCTGCCCCATTCCCTGCTTGTTCCCAAAGGTCAGCTACATGCAGATTGGAACCCAAGGAGACTGGAGGGGCAGGACCAGGTGAGGGCGGGGGGCAGGAGAACAGGGAACTGATCGGGAGGATATAGGAAAGGAGCCTTCTCAGGAGGAAACTCAGGAGTCACTGATCTCTGCTTCCAACTTCAGTGACTATAATAATGTCAAAATGCACAATGCCACATTGTGCATCATACACCATTCTGCCTGCTCTGCCTTTTTCCCTGGGATGAACACAGATGTAGGGCAGCAGCTGGAGGGACTGGCTGGACAGCAAGAACTTTCTTGTCTGGGGGACTTGTGATCTGATGTACATTTGACTGAAGGGATGGGAGTCCAGCCATCTACTCTGGTCACCAAGCAACTTCTAACACAGAGTTTGTAAACTGATCTTTCTAGAAAATTAACACCAGACTCCAGAGCCTCACATTCAACAAAAAGGAGCTCAGTTTTACTTCTTTAGAAAACTGTCGGAACAGAGCTGCTGATACACCTCGACTAGTTTAGATGTTCAGCCATGCCTGGAAGCAAGAGAGCACAGGATGGCCTCTGAGGTCCCTTGCCGCTCAAGGAGCCTGTGATCATTACAACCTCTTGGTAGGACCTGGAGACAGTCCCACTTCTGCTCCTCTACCTGGGGACCTAGCTGTGGGGCCCTCTGGCCTGCGTGTTTACTAGGTCATAGCCTTCTCACTGGGCTCCTGGCCTGCTCTCTGGATTCCACTCCCTCCACCCACAGGCTCTGGGGAAGAACCAGGGCACAGGATGCAGTTTCTTCCTTTCTCTCCGCAATACGCATTTGTGTTTTCCAAAGTGAGAGGCAAAGCATTCTAGACTAGGGGAGCAGATCATCCTTTCATCCTTTCAGGAGGAGCCACAGTTCCCTCAGTGCATTTGCATCTTCAGGATGCAGGGCCTGAGACCCATGGCTGAGGGAGGTCAGATACGTCCAGACTTCTGGCATCCTTGGGACGGCAGCTGCACTGGAGCAAACCTGACAACTCGACAGAAAGAGGAAACACCCTAGTTCAAAGGGCTGGAGAGAAAAAGAAGCTAGGAGAGGATGGGGAGAAGAAGGGAGTTAGAAAGAAAAGCATGAGTGTGGCAAAGAAAAAAGAAGAGGAGGAAGAGAAGGGGACAGGGGGCAAGGATGGGACAGTGAGTGGCTGTCAGACCTGCCTACATTAGCTAATTAGATTTCAGGACTTGGGTTTCCTGGCAGGCTCCTAGGAGAGCAAAGGGCTGGAGTCTGGGGCAGAAGCAGGATGAAGCAGGACAGTGAACCAAGCCTAGCCTGGCTTGGGGTAGAGCGCAGGGGTGTGTGTCCATCATTAAGCAGGACTCTGCCCTCCCTGCTGGTTTATATGCCTGGCTCTGAGCGCAATGTGGCATCTGTGAGACTCAGCTGCGTGCCCAGTGTGCAACGTGCCCAGTGTGTGTGTGGTACATGGCAGGGGAGCTGGTAGGTACTGAGAGTCCTTCCAGAAGAGTCACTGCTATGCATCAGTAGGCAGAAGGGAGCACTGGTGACCATTGGAAAGTCAGGTCATAGGGCCCAGGCAGATTCTTAGATGCCGCAGCTCCTTCAAGAGGGTGGTGCTGTAGTTTCTCCTGGAAACAGGCAAGAAAGGAGCTGCTAGTTCTGCAGGTGAGCAGGAAGATGTGCTAGGAGAGGGCTTAGGCACTTCCCCCTTCCCTGGAAGCTGGAGGTGACCTACTCAGAAATGGGTACCCAATTTTGCCTGCCCTGCTAGGACTGGCATTACCTACCTGCATCTGTCTGTGACATTGTTGGACTGCTTTGGAGATTATGTCCTGAAATATGTCCCCCTGAATACTCAGCTCCTGATACAGTTGCTATGCATTCTTTAAGGATAGATGAAAAGAGGGGGCCAGGGGAGTTAGCTCAGTGGAATAAGTGCTTGCCTAGCAAGCGCAAGCTCCTGAATTGGATCCCTGGTATCACACACACACACACACAAAAAGGATAGATGAAAAGAAAATGTTCAGGTCAATTAATATTGACAATATTTTTTAGGGAAGCTTTCCTTGCTTAGGTATTTTGTTTGTTTATTTTGGGTTTTGTCTTTAAGACTTCTCAGAGCCTTGAGTATATAACTTTCCAAGAGCTGACACTAGCTAGCTCTGGTAGCTCATTTTCTGTTTGTTTTGCTTGCTTCTTTCCAGCAACTTTTCTGATGCTGTGGTCTATTCCCTCACTTACTTTGGAATATTTTTCTTCTGTGTTGAAGTGGGGAAAAGAAGGCATAATCATGGAGATTGATCAGGACGCCCTTCCTGGGGGTCAGGGCCTTTACTCCTCCACCCCACCTGCTCCCAAAAGCTCTTTGAAAACCCTTCAACTGGACTAGGGATTTGATTAACTTGCTTTTGTCTTCTGTGATCTGACATTGGGTGAACTGCTCCAGTTCTTTGCAATTCTTCCATTTTCTCCACAGTGCACCAGGATAATGGGTGCCAATTCTTTTCTGTGTTAGGGCTCTCTGCCCCTGGGTTTTGATGCTGTCTTTGGAGCACCTCCCTCCTTGAACTGTTCTGATCATTTCTTCCAGACTTCCGTGAAAGCCTTCTGTGGGCAGCAGCTCCTTTCTGTGCCCCAGCAGTGTGACTGGGTGGAAACCCCAGGAACTGAGCCAGGGCACTGCATCTGCCTCCTGTCTGCTGTAGTCCCACGTGTGCTCCTCAGGCTGGCTTCTTCCTGCTGAAGAACAATGCATTTCCTGAGCTGAGGGAAAGCAGTTCACAAATGAAGTTTCCACGGACTTCCAAGTGTTTGTATTCCTCTTTTGCTAATTGTGTTCGAGGACCCGAGGTCCAGAACCCTGAGCATCTGGGGAGGAGACTTGGGCTTCCCCAGGTAGTCTCCATGGACACTAGCATTCAGGAGCACTTAAATCGCAGGCATAGTGAGGGCTATTTCAGGAGTTTTGGTTCCCAAATGTGTGCTTCCCCACTTCTGACTGCTCTCCTATTTCCTCTTCACTTCTACTTCATGTCTTAGTTCTTTTTTTTTTTTTGAGACTAGGCAGGCCCAACAGGCAGTGGGACAAGGAGATGGAAGCCTGGAAGCAAGGAATCTATCTATCCCTAGAGTGCATTTCCCTACCTGAGTACTAAATGTACTCAGTGCTGCCTTCTGTGCCTTTAGATAGCCGACGGCTCCAGATGCGCATGTCGTGATGATGGGAGCCAAAGAATGTGGTCTCCAAATCCAGTATCCACTGAAGTCACCAACCCGTGCCCCAAGCTGGGCCCTGGCCTGGGACACACAAGTTACTAACAAGAATTATGCTCTGGCGTGGTCCTGCGGCTGGCTTTTCTTAGGGACTTCTCAGAAAGGCACAGTCTCAGGTGTCAACCCAGACTCACACACTGGGAACCGTGGAAGTGGTGCCCAATATTGTACCGCTCCCCTCACCAGCTGTGGTGAGGCAGCACTGTTTACGATAGGCTCGTGGCTCTTTCCAGCTCTAGGACAGTTTCGAAGATGCCTCAGAAACTCTTGCGCTGCGCCTCCAGCCCCAAGTTATTTTCTTGATCAATGGCTTAAGAGGAAGTGTCCCCAGCAGGACAGAGCATGAGTCCCACTTTCACAGGCAGTGACCCAGTCACTTTTAACCTTTTCAGAATAAGATGGTTAATTATAGCATATTTTACTCTCTGTTCCTTTTTTTACTTAATTATTTTAAGCTTTTGCTGTTCTTCCTCTTTGGCAAAAAATTTCAGACTTCTCTTCTCAAAAGTGGTGTTTTAGGGATTTCAGGTCTAGGAAGGCAAATCACATGGAAGAAAGTTTCTATGTTCTGAATACAAACTGAGGAGAAATACAGCAGGAAGGATTTGGGGTAAACAGCCAGGTTGCGACTGAGGCTGGAGCGTGTTGAGTGTTTGGGGATTTATACACAACTCCTTAAAATTCACAGAGATAGTTATACTTGTGAGGTGTCATCGGAACTTTGACTTTTGATCTGAGTATGAGAGCAAGTGCTGTATTGGGAAGGCTCTTTGCTGAGTCACAGATGGGCTCTGTCTTTGAGAAAGGGGACATGAACTGGCTAGGCCCTTGCTGATCTGGAGATCCTTGGGCTGGGGCGGCCCAGGTGCTAGGAGATGGTATTCTGGGAAGGAGCTGAGGAAGAGGTGAGGAGGCCTTATGGAGCACAGATATTTTTGTTCTCATTTTTCTCACAGATCCATCAACTTCTCTGTAATTTGATTTCTCATTTTTATTGCAAGAGAGAAACACTTCTCCTAGAATGACCTTTAGTTTTTAAATTTGTTTTTCATTTTGAAATTGTTAGATGCCAGTTTTCCATGGATTTGTCATATTTCTTCACATCTTGTGAAGAGAAGTGTAGGCAGCACCCTGTTTTGTTTGTTTGTTTGTTTTTACAGGATTTTATGTTATGAATAGCTATGGACAATAGAAAATAACCTGCAGTGTAGATGTATATATCCAGAAAAGCAAACACAGAATTTGAATAAAAGGAAGTCATTTCTTGTTTTTTAAAATGTGTTTAGTACAGGGTCTACGGGGTCTCACTACACAGATTGGACTTATAATGATTCTACTGTTTTCAGCCTCCCAAGCGCTGGGATTACAGAAATGTGCCACCACGCCCAGTCTCAATCCCCATCTCAGTGCTCCTGAGGAGAGGCCTGCATGACACCTAGGGGAT
>PVKN010021516.1:0-15499 GCA_004027915.1 Capromys pilorides
AGCTCCTTACTGACTGTTACACAGTAAATAATTTTTTGTCATTAAATTTTGTGTAAGAGTGATAAACAATTAAGTGAAGCATTCATTATGGATAATCTTCAATTTATAAATGTTCTCAAATGTTGTTAAAACTCCATTTGTATAACCGCATATTTATCAGTACTTATAGTCAGCATGTAGTCAGTGTCTGATATGCATTCAGTGTTTCACAAATACGAATTTTAGTCTCTCAGATTACTGCAAAGTAAATAAGTGATTCTCACTTACAGATACACTAAGGCCAAAAGTGTTTAGGGAACCTGCTACAAGTCACGTAGTTTAGTGGATGGCCAAGTTGAGATTTTAACCCAGGCTAAGTCTTGGCCTTACTTCCAAAAAACTAAAAAATTCTAGGTGTCATAAATGCAGCCACATTGGTCTTCTGAAGTAATCAGTGTTCACCAAATGCCCTTGATCAGGTCCAAACCTGAAGCACTAACAGAACTGGAGTTATTCTAGAGTCCAGAACCCAATTTTTTCTAAGTTTGAGAAGCTCTTAAACTGAGAAGTTTTTGAAATCAGAGATGATGTACAACCTGGTTGGGGCTGAGGGAAGAATCAGCGCAGCATGCCGTGGACAGGAGGAAGCCCCAGTGATAGAGGCACAGAAGTAGCCCGGAACTGCTCCAGGAATTTAGACACTGAATGTGCAAGGTGGAGGTGGAGTCTAAGCTCCAGGGAAAGACTGACATAAGAAGTTGTAAATAGGCAAAAAGTGACAGAGATGGGGCATTGAAAGAAACAGTCAGTGCCAGAGAGCCAGGAGTCTAACTTAGATTCCAGTTATGCATATGGAATGTATCTATTTTATTGTCCCACCCCTTGCCTTCCTACAGTGGAATAAATGCATTTCAGCACAGTTGAAGGTAAAAGAATTTTGGGTAAAACACTTAGAACTGACCAATGTCTTAATAGAATTTTATTTATACTATTTTTGTAACCCTAGGTTGTACAGATTATCTATGATTTATTTTTGTACTTTTTATAATGTCATACACAACATTCAGAACTGGATAAAGCAATGCATTTTTTTCTAGTAGATTTCATGGAAGAAGTTTGAAGAAAATAGGATTACAAAGATAGCCTTGTAGCACGTCTTTTGGATATTTACTTTAAAAAGAATATTTCCTACTACTTAAATAAAAATCACGGTGTCACCTTTCTGGTGAAACGTGTCACTGTAACCTAAAGAACAATGACCTAACTGTCGATCTTGGCCCTCTGGCCTCATCAGCCTGGACTCTTGCTTTAAATCACCGTTCTTCTCCCTGTGTAGTCTGCCCTGTGTAGTTTACTGGGCCCTGATGACAGTACCCCTGGCCACCTCTCTGCTGGGACAAAAGGCTTTTGTGAATCTTTTAGAAGAGTTCAGAGCCACCTCCTTCTGCTTGGAATCTTCATATCTTCTCCAGACCATCCAACAACTTGAGCAGTATATTTATTTTTTCCTTAAAAGTCCATTTCTGTCCTAGAGGAGGAACTTTTTAAGGACAAAAATCACATCTTGCTCAGCTTTGTGTTCCCAATGTCCATTACATGTTATGTTTGCAATAAACGTTTATTCTTACTACGACTGGTACTACATACCATACCATACTATACTAATACTATATTGTAATTATAACTGCATTATACTATAACTATATACTATTACTATAATTGATTTTGGGGATCAAACTAGCAACCTCCCTCATGCTAAGCACGAACTTTATCACTGAGCTTCACCCTATGCCTAGCAAACGCTTATCATTGAATTGCACATCAGTAACTTGTTAGGTAAAACAGAAATTGTGTTAGGCATTACATGAAAGTTACTTATTTTTGTTGCTATCTCAAAAACAGGCTACAGGTGCAAAGATTTAATAATAAAAACTAGAAACACTTGAATACATTTTAACAAGGTATCAAACAAAATATTTTATGGCAAGCCAATGACTATAACATACCTCATTCTATCATTCACTAACAGGGATTTTTCCAGCAACTGTGGCAACAGCTAAGACATCATTTTGAATAAAAGACAGGAGTCCTCCCCACATGGCCTCAGGACCAAGCAAAAGAGAAACAAATATGTGCTGAATGACCACAGGGATTGTTATATCAAAATTAGATGGTGTGTGAATCAGATGAAGTGGAGGTTGCAGAGACAAGCTGGAATAGGAGCTCCCAACCAGCCTAGGGACTGGGCAGTCTCCTATGAGGGGTGCTTAGAGGAAGCCTAAAAATTGTGCACAAATTCAGGAGGAGCATATTTGAAAATTCTCAACCAAGAAGACTTCAAGTGTGTTTGTGAACAGAAAGGAAATCAATGTGGTCTCTCAGGTTTACTAATAATCAAAGAAAAGCAGGTTAAAATTTTAAAAAGAGGTGAGAGGTTGGAATAGCAAGAAAACATACAGTGTTGGTAAGTATGTGACAGTCTTCTCCACTGATGGCAGCATAGCAAGTTGTCAAAATTTGAAATGTGTATAACTTGGACCCTGCTATGTCACAATCAATAATTTCACCAGCCAGATAACAGTCAAATACACAAAGTCTTGGCTGTAATGTTATTTGGTTAGCAAATATTTGGAGACAATTTAGATATTTATCTATATGGGAATTAGTGCAATTACATGGATTTTTGAAATGAACACATAAACTATTTATCGATAAGCAATAAAAGCAACTTTCAATATTACATCTATAATATAATCCCAATTTTTGAAAAATGTCATATGTATTTGCAGTCTTGGAAGCATCCAAACTTCAGGCTTACTTAGAACAATTTTGAAAGATAATTTGGCAAGCCCCAGGGGGATATACAGGAATGTAATAACAGTGTATACTGGCAACACTGATAATAAAAACCATGTGTATTATTACATAGGAATTAAATTTGAGACTGTAACAAGACAGATGTGAGACAGTTTTCAGGTTAAGTAAGACAAAGCTTTGTCTGATTGAGGACAGACGTGAGTGGTTTGAGAGAACTGGAAACACTTAGAGCTGGATACAAATGTTAGAATGTTAAATGTAAGCTCTGTCACATAAAACTACATAAATTAATTCAGGAAACATGACAGTGGGCAAACAACTGGTAGAAGAGCATAGATATAATTGTATAAATCTAAAGCTTAAAAATTCACAAAACCATACGATATTATTTAGAAATTAAAACATATATAGTCAAAATATAAAAACATGAGTGAAAATAATAAATGTCACTAAACTCAAATAGGGATGGAGGTGAAGTTCATTTGTACAGTGTTTACGTAGGCAAGGCCTTGGGTTCCATCCCCAGCACTGAAAAAGAAAGGTAAACTCGGATAATGTAATTTCAGCAAAGAAAGAAGAGAAGGGGCCTTTTCTTGCTTTACCTTTCTAAGAAAGGTATAAAGGCTACTACAGAGTGCTTTATTTCCTAAAAGAAAAAAATACCTACTTGAAGCAAATGCAGTAAACTGTTAACTTTTACATCCAGAGGTAGCTATGTGGGCATTGCCTGTGTGAACGGTGGTCTCCGTCCTGAGTGTTGAGATGGCTCAGAGTTGAATTCCATTCTTCATTGCAACAATGCATATTGTTCCATTGTAGTTAAAGGGAAATAGAAATATGGCTTAGACAACTGCCAGGGAAGATATCAAGATCACAAAAGTGATCTGAGCCTCACAGGGTGCTTACCTGGGTATGGCCAGTGTACCTCAAATCCTGTGCCTGCCTCTGCAAGTCCACATGTGTGATTTTCTCAGCCTATCCCAAGGAAACAATGAGGCTTCTTGGGTTCTTGAATCGCACTGACCAACTGGGGAAGGGTTGTGCAACTATCGAAGGAGTCAGACAGGAAGAGAGAGGAGACTATACGGTCTTAGGACTAAACACCAAGAAAACTAGATCAAAGATGTATTAATTTGATTAGTAGATACTTGATTAATATATGGGTATTATTTAGTGAGTGTTATCTTTTCAGTACTCTGAAAAAAGAGATCCTAGAGGATTTCAGAAAATGGACAGATATTCCCTACTCCTAGATAGGAAGAACCAACATTGTGAAGATGGCCATGCTTCCTAAATTGTCATACAGATTTAATGCAATTCCCATCAAAATGCCATCAACATACTTCGCAGACCTGGAGAAATCATTCCTAAAATTTATTTGGAACCAAAAAAGACCTAGAATTGCAAAGACAATCCTGGGCTATAAAGATAAGGCAAGAGGCATTACAATTCCTGACCTAAAGTTATACTACAGAGCTACCCTAAAAAATATCAGCATGGTATTGGCAAAAAAAATAGACCTGAGGGTCAATAGAATAGAATTGAAGATGCAGAAACAAATACAAGCACACTCAGCCACCTTATCTTTGACAAAGGGGCCAAACATGTTTAGTGGAAGAAGATAGCCTCTTTAACAAATGGTGCTGGAAAAACTGGCTCTCTACATGGCTAGTACCATTACCTTGTGATAGGTGCTATATACATTTCAAATAAGATTAATGAAATGACTGCCTTCTGAGTATCCTGAAAAGCCCATCAGCAGTGCTCAGTGTCTGTGTGCCTAGATCATGCAGCCTCTTAGCCCCTATTCCTAGAGACATAATTGCAGACCCTTGATCTCTGATGCTTGCTCTCTGGGGTTCCTGCTTGTTATGGTTTGTGTCTAGTCGTCCCCCCTAAGCCTCATGCAATCATGGGGCAGGGACTTCTAGAGTTTGAGACTTGACTTATGATCCACTGGGATTATGTGTCTTAGTACTGATGGGATTATGGGTCTGAGTACTGCTGGGACTATGGGTGTCGTCTAGGGCAGATATCCTAGGGCAGAGAGCCTGAATGTAATATAAAGAGAGACAGAAAGACAGATGCTCGCTGTTGCTCTCTGGTGCCCTGGTTGGTCGGTTGCCTCTGTCGTGATTGTTGCTGTTCTGCTGCCATGAACTGGATGCTCTCTGCCCTGTTCCACTCAGCCTTGGGCCGGCTGAATATGGTCTGAAACATCTAGTAACTGTAAGCTAAATAAACCTTTCTTTCCTTCATTTTGAGTTGTCCCAGCAACAAGTAAAAATTAACTAAAACACTGCTGCTACACCTGGATGGTAGCATCACCTGATATATTATAGCAATACGTTAGGGTTAACCTTAAGATGATATTACATTCCAGTCATGTCCTTGTGTAACCTACATCTGCCTCCCCCAAATTGCCCTTGTGTTCCCAAATCTCCTTAGCCACACTTTATAGACAGTAACTTATATCACTACTACAGTTGTTAATGTTATTCACTGTGTTGGTGCTTACCAGATTACCTCTGCTAAAATGGAATTATTTTGATTTTTAGCTGTTATTATCGGGAGAGGAGAGGCTGGAAATGGAACGTGGGGCTTTGCAGACACTAGGTAAGCATTCTGCCGCTGGCCCACACCTCTAACCTCCAGATTATTACTTTTTGTATAGTAATATATATGCATAGTATGACATTCAACAACACATTAGAATGTGTAGAAAGAATTTCAGCTTCTCTTCCACCTCCGTGTTGTTGGTGGTGGTGCTGCTGCTGATGTTGTTATGGCTGCCGCTGAAAAGAAAGTCGCAAGCACTGGGGAGCGTATTTGAGAAACACACTGTAATTTAGGTTCAGCTCATGTTTGTTGTCCTAGAACCCTTATCCAGATTCCTTGGCTTCAGCATGTAATTTCTTCCTTACTTCCTTGTGGCTATCAAAGTATATGGATAATCTCTGCCTGACTTACCGTTTTATTCCCAGAACCTACCACATTGAATGCAACATAGGACATAGTATAGAAGGTATTCATTGAATAAACAAATACTATTAGTAACTTCATTTACTGATTGTTTACTATGAAATGGAATAAGTACTAAGGTAACTGTTGTAGCACTGTCAAGTCCCCACCCACAGACCAACTTCTAAATCCATTTCTTTTCCTAAGGGCTTTCTCTGACAAAACACCCAAGCATAAGAGAATTAATTGCTCTGCCACAATCACTACCAGTATCTCTCCATAGGTGAATGGCAGGGGCCAGGGTAGAGTTCCCTTTCCCCTAGGGTAGCATAATTTCTGAGGCATGTGTCCTACATTTGATGCCAGAATTTCAAAGCAAGATTAAGTCACAGATATGTATAATGGTTTTATGGTTTGTCATAGTTACCTTTCCCTCATTTCTGAGACAAAATAACTGACACGCAAAGTTAAAGGGGCAAAGGTCCACTTGTAGGTTGTAGAGTTTTCTGTCCATAATCGGCTAGCTCTAAGGCAGCAAGTGGCATGGCGGACAGGTATTTGAAAGAAAAAACAGTTCATGGCAGGCAGAAGGCAGCAAAGTAAGCGAGGGAGTGGTGACCACAACTCTCTCTATCCCTTTATCGTATTCAGACTACATACGGTGAGCACTCACATCCTTAACGCTAGTACTTTACATTCTAGCATTGCACCATGAACCAATCTCAGTGCCATTCTAGATCCAGGCACCTCAGCAAAATCCCTACCATTGACCCCATGAGTCTATGGGGGAACATCTAGACACAAGCCACACCATGATTTATATGTATATGTACCCCAAGAACCTCATGCACTCAAAAGTGGGGGCTTCTCAGAAATGATTGGATTAAAAGAGTTTTTATTGACTTGCTTTAGGAGTGGAGGTCTGACTGGAAGTGGTGAGTTACTGGGAGCATGGCCCAAAGGGTTGCCTTTCCTTGTTGGTTCCCTCATGGATTGACAATTCTGTTTCTTGGATGCCATAACATGAGCTGTTTTCCTCCCAACCAAGACCCTTCCACCCTGATGCCCAGAATCCAGAGTTTGAAACTTCTTTCTTTCTTTCTTTCTTTCTTTCTTTCTTTCTTTCTTTCCTTTAAATGTATTTGGTTGTTACAAGATCTCACTATGGAGCATGGACTTGTAGTGATCCTCCTGTTTTCAGCCTCCCCAGTGCTGGGATTATAGGTGTACACCATTATGCCCAGACTCTATGGTTGGCTCAGCCCACCTTGAAGGTGTGGCTGGTGCTGTATGTGGTGTCAGGAATTGAACCATGGTCCATGCGCTTGCCTAAGCTTGCCTAAGCAGGCACTTTAGTCTGCTGAACTTATCTCCCTAAGTCAAAGTTTGAAATTTCTAAAACATGAGCCAAAATAAACCTCTAAGTTGTGGATGCTGAGTATTAAATCCCAACTATAAGAAAGTGCCTAAAATAAATGATAACATCAGAAAATGTACTAGTAGACACAAATGTACTAGTGGACTCTCCCATCTCCCAGACTCAACGGTAAGATCATCCACCAATTCCAAATCAGCTCTATATTTTTATTCCTCTTGGCATGGAACAGCAGGAGTGGAGATACGTAAGGGACCTGATTCTAACAAGGGCAACATCCAAAGAGAGAAGAACCTGTGATTGTCAACATTAAGTCCAACAATACTCAAGGTGAGGTGTCTCTAACCGAGCTCACTTAGGTCATGTGTCCATTATTGAACCTATTACTATCCTTAGCAGGGGATACTATTTTTATTGGTCTTTATTGGGTATGTGTCCATCTTTAGAGTCAAGGGCAGAATAAATTCTACCAGAAGTACAAAGCCTGAAAATAAAAGAAAAATCTGAGGCCATTGACTAGGGGGTGTCTCTTAGCAGTAAAGCATTTACATACTCCAAGCTCTGGTTCCATACCACAATACCACAAAATGAGAAAAGAAAAGCAAGTTAGAAGTCACTTCCAAAAAGCACCCCGATTAGCTGTGAAATAGCTAAACATCAACTATATTCCATTACAAGTGGACCACTGCAACTCACTGAAAAGGAAAAAAAGATATTTTCATTGCAATTTATAGCTGGTCTGAATTATTTATTAGGCCTTCTAAGGAAATCATATTTCTCTGTTTTAAACTTTTCCAGAAAGCCTAAAAATGAAGAATTCCTTTGTTAAGTAAGGTAGATGTTTTTCTTTGGTTGGAACATGATAACATCAACCTTTAGGGATGCCAGAGGCCAAGCATTTGGCTTTTAGAAATGTATGAAATATTATTATTCACTTCTGCATTTACCTGAGTGGACAGAATCTTTCGAAACGATATTTTAAGAAGTTTTCATAAAGAGGCAAATATCTTTAGCAGCTGGTCCCAGAAAGTTTGAGGGCTCCACAAAACACACTGAAATGGTTAAAATTTCCAAGTTTTCTTTTTTAGCACATTCCTTTTATTTTGCTCTCCCACCCAAAAGAATGAACTTGCCAGTGAATATTCCTATTCTTTTACCCTTTTACTTTCTATAATCAAAGAATACTTTTTAAATATCTTCTCACCTCATAGCAGTAAGAATAGCTCCCATCATCAAATCACAGTTTAATAAGTGAATTGCTAGCTCCTTGCCCTACGTGGGCAGCTCCATCTTACATGAAGTCTGGGTTTTTGGTGTATCATCCAGGTCATCAAGTCGCCTGATAAAAGTTCACCACTCAGATAAATGCTCTGAATCTCTTCCTCCTGAGTTAGACAAACTGAAAGTGCATGTCCATTACCCATGAAAAGCTTACAGGGGGCCGAGGTGTATCTCAGCACTTGCGGAACATGTGAAAAGCCTTGAGTTCCATCTCCACCACTACAAAGAGAAAGAAAAACATTCAGAACAGAAAAACCACTTCCTTTCATTGACCTTTTTTCCTAATAGGAGCTCACAATAGCATATAAAAGCTGTTGATGAAGAAATGTTGATCTGGAAATTAAATAATTGGGTAAATGGTATTTCATAGCATTTTCCTGTCTTTGGAAAGGTGAGAGAGAGAAAGTAGCAGTAACTTCAGGCCTAAGTCTCTCTTTTGGGATTCAGGATAAGAGGGTGAATAGAAAAATCATGAAAACCTCCAAATTTGTTGTGCTCTGAGACATAAACCCCCAAAACTCCAAAATCAAGGAAATGAAATATTTCAGAGTCTAGAACATCAGGATGAGCAAAAAGAGAAAATTTCTGCAAAATTCAGTAGCAACATTTTACATGCATTTGCTCATTTGCCTTTAATCTGCATATGCAAAAATCCTACCCTTCCTCACCAGTGCTGTCTGCGACACCTGTGTTCTTTTAGTAACTGACTGGAGCCTCTTCAAGGCCTCCTTAACTTAGATTATATTGATGTGAAGGGAACTAAGCAGGGTAGCAATTAGATAGAAAACATTTTGTGGGGATGGCAGTTGTTGCGATGACACTGCAGCTTGACATCTGCTCCACATTCACTTGCAGCTGCTGCTTACCTACTCAAAGGCAGCTGGGGACAGGGCAAATCACAAAATGAGAGGCAAGGGGCTAGGAGAATGGAATCTTCCAATGCCATCCCCAAATCATAAAAGCAAGATTCAAAGAAGCTAATAATCACCAAAGTCACACGAATATGTGCCAGTGTTAATACCTGAACCTACAACTTCTGATTTAGATTGTGTTCCTTTTTCACCACATTATAGACAACATAATTTGGTAATAAATTTAAGATGCCATTTCTTTTCACAAATTTTTAAAATAACAGCTTTACCAAGATATAATTCGCAAACTATGAAATGTGTATTTGTATGTAGTGTAGAATTCAGTATATAGTTCAGTGACATTTTAGTATATTCACAGAGCTGTGCAAATGCCACAGGGAACTAAGTTTAGGACATTTTCATCACTCTAAAAAGAAACCTGTATCCATTAGCAGTCATTCCTCATTAGCACCTGGGAACATGTGCTGTATCTGTACAACAGAATACTATTTAACCTTAAAAAGGAAGGAAATTCTGAACCGTGCTGCAACATGGAGGGACCTTGAAGTTAGTGTGCTGATTGAAAGAATCCAGTCAAAAGAGACCACATATTGCATGGCTTGGTTTATGCAAAATGCCTAGAATAGGATACCCTTTAGAGCCTGCTGTGATGTGGGTAAGGATCTCCCAAGGCACTGCTGTGGAAGGTTTCATCCCCAGCCTGTGTACCATGGGAAGGCAATGATAGCTTTAGGAAGTGAGGCCAACTGGGTGTCTTTGGATCACTGAGGCATGCCCTTGGAGGAGATCAGAAGTGGGCTACCAGTGTCACCTGCTCTTTTTTGCCTTCCCAGAGAGAGGAGCTTCTTCTGTCACAGGCTCCCCTCATGATGTCTGCCTCACCACGGGCACAGCAGCCATGTGCCAACAGCGTGAGCTGAAATCTCCAATACCACTACCCAAAAGAGACTTTTTCTCTTTTTTAGTATCTTAGGTATTTTGTCACAATAAAAAACTAACAGAGAACTATTACCTTTTATAAAAAAAGTTCTAATCCAGCATGCGCAATAAAAAGGACCATCTTATCCGTTGTACGTGTGCAGCTGAGTGGTTAAGCACTTTCACAACGGTAATCACCCACTATCACTGACCATCCATATAGGAGCTTTTCATCATCCCAAAATGAAATGCTAAGCCTGTTAAACACCAACTCCCTACTTTACTCCTCAGTCCCTGGTAGCCATCGTCCTTTCTGTCTCTTTATTTGACTAAGTACTTCAATTAGTGGAATCATAGGGGCCGAGGATGTAGCTCAGCGACCCAGCCACCTGCCTGGCAAGCACGTGGCCCCCAGTTTTGATTCCCAAGGAAAATAAATAAATAAATAAATCATAATTGTTCTCGTGTGATTGGTATCACTTAGCACAATGTCATGAAGGGTCATTCATGTGGTAGCATGGGTCAGAATCTTATTGCTTCTAATACTGACCAGTACTGACCACATTTTGCTTTTCCACTCATTTGTTGATGGCCCTTGGGGTGGCTTCACTTTTTGGCTACTGTGAATAGTAGTTCTATGAATGCCAGCATAGAAATCTCACCAATATCTCTGACACCCTGCTTTTATCTAAAAGCAGAATTGCTGGGTCACTTGGCAAATTTATTTTTAACTTTGAGGAGCTACTGCATCAGGGCTATTAGTTTTTCAAGCAGCCATGGGATCTTACAGGAAATGAATGCCTCAATTCTACCTACTCATTTGCATGTAGGCAGGCAAATCCTGACCAAGAATAGTTTCATTCCAGCCTCCTGAGCAATGAGGTCAGAAATGCAATTTTCCCACCACTAGCACTGCTTTTCACAAACTATCAAGTTAATGAAATGTCTCATTTTTAAAAATTCAGTGACTAAAACTGATTTCAACCACAGTGTATGGTCTATTAATGTAAGGAAAAATTTTAAGTTTCTTCATTTTTAATAATCCTGTAAGTCAACCTTTCTTCCCTGCTATAGCAGAGTCTGCCCACAGATGTTTAGAGGGAAAGCCCGTTTATGAATGGACAGTTTTTGCACATGGTCCAAACAGTATGTTATACATTGAACTCTAGTCAGAGAGGATTCAATTTGCATCCCCTAATGGTTTGGTTGCAGTCATGCCTTAAGGCATCAGAATAGACTGGGTTTTGTATCATTTTATTTTTCTGACTCATGAGGGAAAAAGAAGATTAAAACAGTTTCTGATTTGGAAAGAGGGAGAGAAGTATTATCCCTTCTCCTTTACCCTCAAGTGCTTGCCTTTATTTTACTTCCTAAATGTCACTCTTCCCTGAAAAAAAGAAAATATTCACTGCCTTAAATTCCTCAATTTATCACTTAATATTTTCTTTGCAGGACAAGTGATAGAAGCAAAACCAGCAGATGATTTTATTAGCATCAAGACCAGAAGAGGAAGTCTCTGAGCAACACAAATCCTCTTCCTGCATCAGGGCATGTGCTTCCAGACCAGCCCAAAGGTGAGCTCCTCTTCAATACGCCATATGGATCTTCTTGATGGAAGAAGATTCCCTCTCCAGAAATGTTAGAAAGACACTGTGAGAGTTAATTTTGATTGTCAACTTCATTGGCCTTGATTACTAAAGCACACTTCAGGGAGCATCTGAGAGGGACACAGAGATGTGATCTTCGGGACTATATGTTGTCCCTGGACCCTTTCTTTCTGGCACTCTTTTGTGGTTCTCTGCTTCACAGCTCCCATGAAGTGGTCATTTCTGCCCCTCCATGCCCTTCCACCCCCAGCTTACCATGAACTAAATCAAACTTCCTCTGCTTCAAGTTGCAAGTATTAGGTATTTTGCCTCGCAAAGCTGCCTAATACAGACACCTCAGAATTATTTCCCTCTCAAATTCAATTCAACAAAAACCAGGATCTTAAGTGTGATTTGTTTTCTATTTTAAGTTTGCCTCCATGGGGTATTTTGTGGTTCACTCATTTTCTGACAAAAAGAAACTAATCAGGTCTTCTCTTCTGCTCATGCATTGTGACATCATGTACTCAAGAGTGATGAATTAGAAAACTTCAGGTGAACATAGGTTACTTTACCCTTTTTCAAATGGAAAAAACTAGTTTTTTTATGGATGATGGAAGACAACATCTCTCTGCCTAGGACTAACTCATGCCCTGTTGAATATACTGACCTTGTGAAAGGCCCTAAGCTTAGCACCCTGGTGCCACGGTATTTGTTTAAGCCACAAGACTGCCATTCACAACAACCCAGGAGCCACAGTCCTATGTCTGCCTTGGCAGCTAGTTCTGTCTTCTACCTCAGTATCTGCTGTCTACCCAAGGATCTACCTGGAACAGTCCTGGAATACCTCATCAACTTGAGAAGGCCAAAGCCCCAAGCAGTTCACACCTCAACACTCATCTGCAAATGATTCTGTTAATCCCAAAGATTGGCTCAATCTGACCCAGGCTTTCTTCCCCTGCATCCAAGGCCTTTCTTTGTTCCATCTGAAATCCATATTTGTTATCCACAAAATCCCCTACATCTTTCATGTCATCTTGCTCAAACTGTAGCCCAGCTCTCCACTCAAGGACACCGTTTCCTCTTGTGATACTATATGTGGTGGCTGTTGTTCTTCTCTAATGGATGTAGAAGTGATGCCTGTTCTCTGTACCTTTCCAGTCCACTGTTAACCATGCTTTCTCTTCTTCCCTAAATTTCCCAGTACTTTAAAATTCCTGCCTCTGCCAGTTCCACAAATTACTGCTCCCTAATTTCATACATGCTGCCCTCTGGACCACTGTCCATCAGTCCTTGGAGCTTTCCACTCTGAGCTCCCTATCAACCTTTCCAGTCACCTCAGTACCTGTGAGACAATCATTGTGTCAGTGTGAATCCTCAGATTGTGACTACTTCTCTCCCAGAATATCTTGTTCTTGTTCTTGGCACTACTTTAGCTACCTACTTCCACTTACATCTATTCAGACCTCGGCAATGCCTTTGCCAGAATTTATTTCAAATATATATATATATATATATATATATATATATATATATATATATATTTATATATCTCCAACCCTACTTTGTTCCCTCAAGTATCCTATACTACCAGCAATCCAACTTCACTGAAACTCCAGAGCCACTCCCTTGGCCACTGTTTCACCCTACTTGGCCTTACTCTCTTCATTTCCTTACTTTTCTCTGGACACACTTTAGACTCAAATTATCCTCTAGTAAAACTACTACTTATTCACGCTCTCCTTACTTTACCTTCTTCAAGTACTAATTACATGGAAAGATTTACACGTGGTTAAATTCAACCCTCCCTTTTACTGTTGGTCTTTGTTGTAATTTTTTTTTTTTTTTTTATTTACCAGGAATCAAACTCAGGATTCTATCCTGCCACACAGGCACTTAAAACACTAGCTATCTCCCCAGCTGTAAATTCTTTTTGACTAATCTCTATGTTCACTTGGGTAGTGCTTTCTAACACACTTCACTTTCCTGGCCCAATCACTTTTGTTCCCTCTGCTAGATTGTAGTTTTCCATTCCTCTTTACTTCCTTCCACCTCCTCTACTCTCAGCTGATGATCTTAGTTCTTGTTTCACTGAGAAAGAAGAAACATATAGGACATATTTTCCATTTTCTTCCATAAGCAAATCTACAAAATTACCTGCATTGGTGTCTATGTTCTTTGTCCTCTTGTGGGGAAAAAAAATTACCTTTTTTGTATTTATCCTATTTGAGGTTGTGATGGTGAAGATGACTTTGAGATATGCCTGCGGATTGATGGAACACACTTCTGGAAGTGCCTCGTTGGGTCATGGAGGTGTGACTCCAGGTCTATGTCTAGTCCCTCATCCCAGTGGTATTGCCTTACTGTACTTCCCAGAAATCATGAGTGAAAAAGCTTTCCTAAACTTCTCATCATGCTCTTCTGCCATGCCTTTCAGCCATATTCCTGGCTTGGAGTCAACCAACCATGGACTGAGTAATCCACCTGATGAGCCATAGTAAGCCTTTCTCCCTCTAAGGTGAGTGTGTGGGTATAATGTTGTTTTACAGTTGGCTCATTCAAGGCCAATCCCCAACTCCATGGTCATTATTCTCCTTCATTCCAGGACCTCGTTTTATCAAGTGTCTGTTGTTGCATATGGTTCATTTTTCTCCTCTTTACTGGATCATTCTTTTTCCTCTGTGCTACAATTTTTAGAGTTATTCATTCTCGCTGTCTCCACTTCATCCTCTGCCATCCTCTCCTATGCCCACTTTGATCAAGGTTTTGGTCTCACCATTTATTAAGCCACTCTTTACAAGGCCACCAAATACCTAAGTATTTCTCAGTCCTGTTCTTACTGACAGCTGATCTGAGTGCAGATAATCACTCCATCCTTCTTAAGATACTTTATTCTCTTGGCCCATTAGACTCTTCATTCTCTAGATTTTCTAAATCTTCTTTAGTGATTTCTCATCTCTCAGCTCTCTTCAGGTATCTTCTCTATTATATTCACTCTCTGAATATAATAACAATCCAGCTCCATAGTTTTAAGTAGAATCCACAGAGGTTTCCCAAATTAGTCTTCCAGGTCTCCACATTATCACTTGACTCCACTGCGTAACTGAACTCATTATTTGAAGATGTAATAGAATTTTTAATCCAAAATCTAAAAAAAAGACAATTTTTTGACTTCAGCTCTTCCTTTTCCATTGAAACCTATTCCTTGTCACAAAGTGCAAACTCCAGCACCCTAGCTAGTGAGGCTAAAAATGTTAGCATTTTCTAATGTACCTTCTATTCCAAACCTAACCACAAATTCTGCTAGCTCTTCCATCAAAATGTCTCCAAAACCTTACCATATATTACTGCTTCCACAAATATCATGAAACTTGCTTGATGACAGCCACTGGCTTCCTCGCTGGCCTCGCTGAGCTTCCGTTGACTCCCGTAGCCCCTTCACCTAGACATTTGAGCAAGCCTCTGCACCTGTAAGTCAAAATAGACTCTCCTGCTGAGGCTCCCCAGCTAACTCCAACTATAATCCGAGAGCTTTGGCCTGACCTACAAGAGCCCAATGAACCTCATCCTCAGATACTCCTTATCTCCTCTCCTGTCCTCTTTGACAGTCCCAAACTTTGAGACAGAGGCTATGACTTCCTGGGACTTCAAAGATTACACATTAGAACTGAAGCTCTGGGCCCCAAAACATTAGATACTATCTCAACTAT
>PVKN010021517.1:0-15501 GCA_004027915.1 Capromys pilorides
GTATAGTTAGGAAGTAACAGTATTAGGATTTGAAATTGGGTGGTTTGGTAATAAATTAGCATTAATGCCCTGGGTTTACAGTTAAGAGGATATTAAACTATTCTTTTTTCTCTGCCATTCTTTATACATGACTTCTGTATTCCAGTGGCTTCACTGATCACGGTGGCTGCTTGAGTACTTAAGTCCTCCAGCAAGGGAGAAAACAACAGAATTTTCCTATGCCTGTTTCCATGTGGAGGAGCTTTCCTAGAAATCCCTTTCAACAGTTTCTTCTCATATCTCAATTACATCATTATAAATGTTAGGGACTATAATATTTTAACTGAGCACATTTCAATCTCAGTAATAAAGAAATGTTATTAGTAAGTAGAAAGTGAGAATAAATGTTGGAAAAGGTGAACAATTCTTATTTAAAAACTGAGGATCAGGCTTTAAAAATTAATCATGAGATCAAGCTGTCTAATCTGGGCTGTTCAGTGGTTCAGCAAGGAATCTTGAGCAGTGAGGCACACTTTCTCTGTGACAAAGACCAGGCTTCCTGTCTTCCTCCTATGGTAATGGTGTATTTCCTGACCCATGGTTTCTGAGGTGCAGTGCAGATATTCCACGTGTGTGGCATTTGTTATTCTGTCTCTGTAAGACCTGGGACCAGAGAGAACAGACACAAAGAAGTTGCTTATTGTGTTATAAGCAAAATGGCCTTGTCTGGCCCAAGGATTGCACGTCTTCTGCCAGTCTTCATGAAAAAGTAGCAGGCTAACTTCTTAGTTGTGAGTAGAGTTAAACTGAATCTCAGACCTGACATCTCTGTGTTCTAAAAATATGACTTCTTTTAATTATTATTATTTTTTTTTTTACTGAAAAAGCAGTTTTAGATATTTTGCAGGTATACCTACCAGTTGGTCCCCATTTTTATGCCTGTCAGTAGTTTTGGCCTCTAAAAATAGTACTCTATAACATTGTATTTCATGTACAATCTTTGCATACTTAGTATACATCCTTTTTGCTGACTTTCTTTAATCATGACTTTTACTATTTATGTGTGTATGTGTGTTTTAGTAAAGAAACACAGCATTTTATGTCCACCCTGTGTAGTTGTATAGGTGGTTACTGCATAGAGCTGTAGAAACCGTAGTAATTTAAAACTAAAATACTGGCCCTAATGTGAGCTCACTCCCACCTGAATGAAAGGGCACATTTTTATAATTTGCACTACTTTATAGTGTCTTACTAAAATATGGGGGATTTGGTATGTGCGTAGGCATACACACATGCACACACCCACACTCTTATTCCCATAAAGCATTCTATAAACAAAGGCACTGGTAATCTCTCCTTGATTATCTTTTCCATCTTGGTGTCTATTTCACAGAAGCTGTGAATGATGCTAAAGAAAGAACTTTCCATCACCACCTCAGTGTGCAGGCAACACTGTAGGCTCTGCAAGCTCTAAGACCAAAGCTGATTTATGAGCTCCGTTAGATCTGAAGTGTGGAGTGCCAGCTCTGGGCTAGTGTCACACACTCCGGGTCAAGGGTGACTTACTTATCCTGATCTTGCTTTTTGTTTTTTGGAGGGGGGGAATTTAATTTGTTTAAAAAAGAACTTTTGGAGACCAAAATGCCTCAACAGTTTTTAGTCATGTTGAGTCCTTCATTGGAGATTATATAAATAAATACCAATATATTTAGAAAGATAATTAATACTTTTGGATACCTAAGTCTTAGCTCTTCATTTTATACATACCAAAGGATAATATTTGCTTGAGCTATATATAACAGACATCAAGCCAGTGTTTTGTACAATAGACTGCATGTACTATTGCACTATTTTGTTTGAAATTATCTGTAATTTGTCTTTTTACTTTTTGAATTTTTCTCTTGACTTCAAATTTCTTTTTCAGTAAAAACAGTTTTGTTCATAATTAGAAATTTAAATTACATCTGATGCAGTTTGTACACAACAGAGGATATATTTATGTAATATTTTTAGGCAGCAAAGATACTTTTCATAACTTAAGCAGAACATTTTTTCAGAGTGGTTATTGGTGAGGCATTATAAACTTGTGCAAGAAGGTTACTGTGAAATGCATGTATTTAAATCAGAGACCCATCACAGAGAAATGTGTCTTCTGTACTACATTTTAAATTATTTTATTGTACAGAAAATCATTTTTCTCTGTTGTGGGGTGTTCTTTCCCATGGTCTCCTTTTAGTTTATCTCATAGAAGTGTGCAGTTAAGAAGTAAAAACAATCTTACCAATTAAGATACTTCATTAAATTTCAATGAGATAATTAAGAAAACTCATTTTCAAAAATATCTATTTGTTTCAAAAGCTTGAACGTTGCTTAATCAAGAAATACCCAGAATACTAAATCTAGTTAGCTTATATCTATCTATATCAGCAGTTTCAGAGCCAGCCTGTTGAAAGGAAAGACATGGAAGTTAAAATGAAAGACTTTTGCTGTGGGTAGAAACTAATTGGCTGAAAACATTAATAAATTATACCTGCTATTCATGACAAGAAACATCTGAGACGAGATGAATATTTTTTACCTGTCAAAGCATTACCCTTTGCCACATGAATTAAAAATAAAAAGTATAACTTTGGACTTAAGCTGCTTTTTCCATTATAAGTAAGAGGAATAATATCTGAATTATTTGGTAGAGTTTCTTTGTGGATACTATAAAATGTTTTAGATTTGAGATTTTTACCCAAGAAAATATTACTGAGATAGTTACCAAGGAACTCTATAACATAGCGCATGTATTATTAAGACCACTGCTAAGGTTATACTAAAATGGTTTTGATTTAAAACCTCTAATGTCAAGACTAGTTAAGTCTTTATTATGATTCATATCTAGGTGTTCCCCCAAAGCCTCATGCAGTCATAGGTGGAGATTTTTGGAGGTATCTGGATCTAGGGTGTGTGCTGCTGGGATTAAGAGTGTAATGCTAGGGTTGATTCATGTTGTGACATTGGATGGAGGCTGCCTCACCCTGAGCATGAGTGCTAGGGTGAGTAGGATGAATAGAATATAAGGGACAGAAAGAGTTCACGGCTGTCCCTGCTTGTCCCTTATTGATTCACTACTTTGTTGCTTGCCGTTGTTACTGCCTTCCGCCTGTGGTGAACTATCTCTCCTCTGTCGTGGTCCTCTCCAAGGCCACTCTGCCTTGGATCTAACCAAGTATGGATTGAAACCTCTACAAACTGTGAGCAAAATAAACCTTCCCTCCTTTAACTTCAGGTGTTGAGAAAAGTAACCAGGATAGTCTTTCTTTTTTTCTGTCTCTGTACTATGTTTGGATGCTTACCGCTCATACACAGTGGCCGGAGGTTGCTTGTAGCCCTTTCCCTAAGACTGACTTCTTGAGAGTTGGGACCAGAGAGAACAAATGTAAATAAGCTGATGGTCATGCTGCTTGCTGTGCTATGAGTAATAAAGTACTTGGAACCCAGGAATCTCAGGTCATCTATCAGTGACAGATTGTAGTAGTATAATGTTAGTCTTCAACTGAATTAGATTAAGTGTTGTAGTCTATACAATCTTTAATAAATAAGTTGAGAGGGGAGGCTTGTAGGTTATCAAATCGTGATTCAATCCCCAGCTGCACATGCTGCACCAGACCTGCCCTTAAGGCAGCATCAGCCAGCCAGCCAAAAAAAATCCTCAATAAAAAAGAAAAACAGAAAAGAAATAAATTGAATTTTTTTTCCCTCAAACTTTTACAAAATTTTCATAAGCAGATGTATGGGCTTAGAAAATTCTTGGTGAAGCACTTTAAAAAATAAAACTATTGGCAAAAAAATACTTCTGTCATTTTAGAGCCTATCTTTTAAGCCTCCATTTACTCTTCTTCTTCCTGAAGCTTCCTGCTTCTTTGGGGGCCCCATGAATTTCCTCTGCTGTCATCTCTTACTACTTACATCATCCTGCCTTAACACGTGTTGGATAGCCTTGTGCTATGCCCTGGTGTTGTTCTCTGGAGTTCTTCCTAACTGCAGTACAAGTTCTACCAAGGTGATTGGTATCTATATTTTGGTATCTTCCCTCATGTGCCATAAGACCTTAACGTAATAAGCCCATAGTAGGTGCTCAGTGTAGTGGTTGCACTGTTTAGAAGTCCATCAAGGGACTGAAATCAAGGGATAATCATATTTTATACTTTCTATATTGTAAACAGATAGTTAACTAGTCTATGTCAAAAGTCTTGATTTGAGTCTCAGTTCTTTTGCATAACTAGCCTAGTGATGTTTGGTACAAGATTTAAGCTATGTCTTTATCAAAGATTTGTTTTTCCCTAAGTTCCCTTTTAGTCAACATGTCCAACAATAATGTGCTTTTACATGATTCTGGGTAATACTTTTTATTTTATTTATTATTGTGTTTAATACATTTAGGACAGGAGAAGAGGATCTACAGGGTCTCACTATGTAGATCGGACTCGTAGTGATCCTCTGGTTTTCAGCTTCCCAAAGTGCTGGGATTACAGGCACATGCCACTATGCCCAGTCTCAATTGCCATTGTAGCGCGCTCCAGGGTTGGTGCTGGGGATCAAATCCTGGCTACTATGCTCTGCCAAAATTG
The DNA here is from genome assembly GCA_004027915.1 of Capromys pilorides. Lineage (NCBI taxonomy): Eukaryota > Metazoa > Chordata > Mammalia > Rodentia > Capromyidae > Capromys > Capromys pilorides. The sequence goes on from PVKN010021517.1 coordinate 4,596, forward strand.
GCACTTTAGTTGCTGAGCTATCAGATCGGCCCTATTTTATTTATTTTTTTAAACTTAATTTAATTTTATTTTGAAAAGTAAAAACAAAAGGACACAAATCAGAAACAGAGTAACATACAATAATACATATGCTACAGATTTTCAAAACAAGAATAGCTGATTTACAATGGTCCATATAGAGGGAAAGAAACTTTTTGTGTGTGTGTGGTACTGGGGTGTTATGGTTTGTGTATAGGTGTCCCCCTAAAGCCTCGTGCAGTCATGGGGCAGCTTCTGGAGTTTGTGATTGGTTATTGTGGGTGTGGGTGCTGCACCTCCCCTGGGGCTGGTGAATTGCATTTCAATGTACGGTAGGAAGAGAAGTCAGCTGCTTGAGCTGCTCCTACCTCTCCCTGCTCTTGCTCTTAGCTGCCTCCATGAAAGGTTGCCTTGGAGCCAGCTGAATATGGACTGAAATCTCCAGTAACTGTGAGCTAAGTAAACCTTTTCTTCCCTCATTTTGAGTGTCAGGTGTTTGTCCGAGCAACAAGAGAAGAGTAACTAAGACCGGGGGATTGAACTCAGGACTTTGCGTTTGCCAAACAAGCGCTTATTCTACTGAGCTATTTTCCTGGTCCTAACATTGGTTGATATATTATCTATTTTTATCATCAAATCTGTTGCACAAATTGGGTAATACTTTTTCAAAAGAAATGTTTTTATTGGCTCATGATTCTAGTGGCAAGAAAGTTCAAATTGCCCCCTGGTTGTATCTTAGCATGGTACAGAAGGAAAAAGAGAAACAGACATGTGCAAAAGACCAAGTACATGGTGGGCTTTGCTTTGTACACTCTCAACAAGTCCAGTATTGTAAGGTGGCATTAAATGCTTTGAGCATAGTGCTCCCACAGTCCACAATGCCTTTTAGAGGCCCACCCATTCCTCCACATTACATTGGGGACCAAGCCACTACATGAGTTGTGGCTACATCAGGCAGCATGTAGCCATCTGATCTCCAGCAGTAATTCTATAAGTGTGGCACCAGATCAATCAAGAATATCAGCGTTGGGTTGGGGAGATAGCTCAGCAGCATAAGTTCCTGCCTGGCAAGCACAAAGGCCTGAGTTTGATCAGAAGAAGAGGAAGGAGGGGGAGGGAGAGGGGGAGGAAGAAAAAGAAGAAGAAGAAGAAGAGCATCACTTAAGAACTTGTTAAAAATACATGTCATTGAACTTAAACCCAGAGCCACTGAATCAGAAACTTGTCCTTTAATGTCTGCCTTCCTGATGATACATGATAAAGGTGAAGGACTGCTGATTTGGATGGTGGACACATCCCTGTTACAGTGAGCAGCTCTGCGGCTCTCCAGCCCTAGCAGATGCTAAAGATCAAGCCGCAATTTTATGGGTGCCACTTAAATCCAGTTTCTCATGTTTCAGTTTTACAACTCTGTGAAATGGCTTGCCATTGCATAATGTTCCAGTTTCCAGATACTGCCGCAGAATCACAGCCCCCAAACTCCTAACATCACTGGCAACTGAGAAGCCAAGTCCTAGGGTGAACAAAGAATATGCAGTGAAGAAGGGATTAATTTACAGTGTCTGTCTTCTAATTTTGTATTCATAAAGTTGTATGCATGTTAGGCCACATGTGCAAGGTCTGCTGATATACATGAGGTAATTGGGCATCGAGAAGCCCCATTTGCATGTTAAGGTGGATGCTTACCTCACATTTACAAGTCTAAAACTGAAGCCCAGTCTGAAGCTGCCTGAAGGCTCACTGCTAGGAAAATAATAAGCTAGGGAATAAATGGCTTTTTTTAATCAACACTTCTGGCCTCCACTGTTCAGTATTGGTAAATATGCCTTTGAAATGTGTACATTGCAGATTGGAGAGACATCTGGGAACGTGCTTTTTATTTTTTATAATTTTATTTTATTAAGAAATAACAATGAGACAGTTTCAAAACACGTTAGTAGGACAGCCAACAATGCATATTGTTGTCTTCATAGTAGTTGGTCAGAGTACAAGATGCAGACATGATAACTTTTATTGGTAAAATAGTTCTCATTGAGCTAAGAGAAAGTAGTTGTATACATAGCCCAATATTCCATAATAGTAGTGGGTTATCAGCAGAACTGGCATTGTCAAAAGCTGTTGACTTGAGCCTTTTATTGCTTAGCATGCTTATCTGGCTTTAATTTTTATGCCTCATGGTTAAACTTTTCTGCTGGATGGTTAAGGCCAACTTGAAGCAAGACCTATATAACAAAACATGTAACTTTTGTATCTGACAAGGTCAGTTAAATCCCCTCAGGATTTACCTTGAAACCGTATATAGCGTTTTGAGGAACTTTAATCATTGTAAGCCATCTGGATGAGTCACAGCCATTGTTTGACCAGTTTGCTCTCTGTGAGAGTCTGAGACAACGTTTTCTCTCTAGATGACTCTCCTTAGGCACACTATACCTTGTTGATCCCTTCCCTCTGTGGCCCCATAATCTCCTTGAACAGAAAATTTGGGTCTCCGCTGAGTTATAGGATGTTACAGTACAGGTTCTCTTATGTCCTGAAGTCTTGCTTTAACTTTCCCTTAACCACCCAGCAGAAAAATTTAACCATGAGGCATAAAAAGTAAAGCCAGATTAGTATGGTGAGCTGTAAAAGGCTTAAATCAACAGCTTCTGACATTGCCAGTTCTGCCAATAGCCCACTACTGTTATGGAATATTGGGGACTATGTATGCAACTGCTTTCTCTTAGTTCAATGAGAAGAATTTTTTGTACCAATAATGATTAGAAAAATTATTATGTCAGCATCCTGTACTCTGAATAACTACTATAAGGACAACAATATGCATTGTATTAATTATTGGGGATGTACTACTCATGTGTTTTGAAACTGTAAAAATAAAATAAAGTTTCTAATACTAGGAAAAAATATTTTGGTCCTAGCCCTTCAAGGTCATTGAGGACTCCGGACATATTTTTATTTTTTAAAAATCCTACAGTTATAATTTGATTGTGTTTATTTGTGGCATTCTTCCTAAAACTGCACCTATATGGATGATATCATCGGTTGCCACGCTACATTTTTGCTTTACAGAGTATTCATGCTCTTGTGGGACCAGGTGCATCAACTCAAAGAAGAGCTGCTCCAGTCTAAACTCATTGACTGGATTGTTGGCATTTTATTTCTGTTCAGCCTTCATTTCATCATATAGCTACTTTGTGCTGGTCAGAGGCCACAGACCTGAAATATACAGCAGGGAAGCACAGTTTCTAAAAAGCTTATTTTGTCTTTGTATTTAGTACAGCATCTACAGGGTCTTGCTGTACAGATTAGACTCATAGTGATCCTGTTTTCAGTCTCCCAAGCCCTGGGATTACAGGCACACACCACCATGCCCAGTCTCAATTGCTGCCTCAGTGTCTCCTGGGGGTGGGGCCAGTATAGCACGCTGGGGATTGAACCCAGGTGCCTGTATCTGCCTAAGCAGTGGCTATAATCCACTGAGCTATCTGACCAACCCTTGAGCTTCTGATTATACTTTTGGGAGAATAAGGAACTCAGTGGACCCAAGTTTATAAAAATTACAAGATTTTGGCTAGTTGGATACTGAGATGGATCATCATGAGGAAGTATTGTGGCTACAATGCAAATAGCCTATATTTCAGTTTATGGGAATCAAGAATGCACAAGTGCTTCCTATTTTTCCAGGGTGGATTACAGGGACGAAAGGTGCAAATTATGTACCCACAAGAGCCACCTAGAGGTTCAATAAAGTCTTACAAGGTGGTCAACCAAGAACCAGTGAAGAAGCAATTCTATCAAGAAGAGCTTCTCACATCACCCAAAGCTTTATGTTTCTATATTTGATCATGTCCCTTTGTCTTACATTGGCAACTAGATTGGAAGGTCCTAAAGAACAGAGATAGATCTGAATGTATCTTCTGTGGTACCTATTTGATGGTGCTAATCATACAGTACATTGGAAAGAAGACTCTTGACTTATGTGCATTAGTAATTTCTCAGATAATAATGAATTTTTCTCTTCATTCTAGCACAGGTGCATATACCTTGATAGCACCAAATGAAGCTCGGAGACATCAGATACAAAGGAGTATGTATATTTGCTTATTCAGCATTCAGAATGCTTCTCATTTTCTTTAAAATTGGTTTCAGCCTCATGTATTTTCATTTGCGATTGATATAAATTTATCAGATCTCACCAAAGTCCTTTCTATTTAAGCCAGATGTGGTGGTGCATGCCTGTAATCCCAGTCCTTGGGAGGTTGAGGCAGGAGGATCAGTGTGAGTTTGAGACCAGCCTGGGCTATGAAAGTGAGCTTAAGGGCCCAGGGAGATAGCTCAGCTACATAAGTGCCTGCCTGCCTGGCAAGTGCAAGGCTCTGAGTTTGATCTCTGGTGCCACCAAAAAAAAAAAAAAAACAGTGACAAAAGTGAGCTCAAGGCCAGCCTTAACTGCATAATAAGACCCTGTCTCAAAAAGACCAAAAAAAAAAAAAAAAAAAAAAAAAAAAAAAAAAAAGTCCCTTCTCTTTAAACTTCAATAGTTATTATTTTGCTTTATCATGAGCAGTAGGGAGATAGATTGTACTCAAGTGGTGTCGAGAGATGAAGGGAGGAAAGAAATAAGGTATGAGAAAAGGAGCTGTGATGTGTTATGCATGCATATGAACTTCGCACAAGAAATAGAAACATAATTTACTTCAAGCATATACACAGAAAAAAAAAATGGAAAGGGATCTAGAGATGGGAGGAGAGGGAAGGTAGGGAAAAGGAAATGGATGAACAAAGCAATTAGGATGAGTTATGGACATTTACCAACCACTTACAAGAAATGTAAACATTTTATACTATACTGACATAATAATAAGCTAAAATTATAATAATTGTCCTGTTGTTAACACTTTATAAATTTATTTCTCCACATTAGGAACAAAACTCATAGAATAATTGTAAGTCTTGGATTTTTGTTGCATTAAACCAAGTTTATATTTACTGCCCATAGACTAGTCTCATCCATTTATGTTTGATTGACTGCTGATACTTATTTATTTGTTTATTCATTTAATATTTGGTATAGGGTCTCACTACACAGCTTGGACTTGGAATGATCCTCCTGTTTTCAGCCTCCCCAATGCTGGGATTACAGGGGTGCACCACCATGCCCAGTCCAGTGGCCAGCTTAGCATGCCTGGGAGTTGGCTGGCATGGCATGTGGTGCCAGGGATCACACCCTGGTCCCTGTGCTTGCCTAAGTAGGCACTTAGTCCGTTGAGTTATCTCACTGGTTCTGCTGATATTTTAAAGGCACTCTGAATTCTTTTGAAACAGAGAAATGCTGTACAAAATAGATCATGAAATAATTTGTACCTTTCTTGGTTTTTCTCATCTCTTCTCATACAGTTTTTTTCTGTAGTACTTAAACTCTCATCATTTTGAAACTGTCAGTTGATCCTTTGCTATTTTTATTTGTGTAATTCAATTTTCTTCTTTAGATTATAATCTCCGTAAGTGCCAGGACCACATCTTACTCTTTTTTGTGCTCCTTATACTTAGTGTGCATAACACATGTTTAAATGAAGTGCAGTATATGTAAATGCTGCCACATAAAGTTATGGCATTATTTTTTAGAGTTGCAAAGAGAGCTGTGGTTCATTTAGTTTGCAAGGGAAGTTGTGAAACTTCTTCAGATTAAGCTGCAGTGCTGGTACTGAAACATTGTGCTACATCTTACTCTATCATTAGCAGGAAATTTAATTTTTTAACTGATGATAAACCTATGGGCTTGATAGCAAAGCAACCATCTAAAGGGTGGCAGTACCAGATAGGTAGCCCCCTTGGTGGGAGAGTGGGTCAGTTCAGAATATGACAGTCATGCCGCTGCAGTGATCATTACAACTGCAAATAGTTGACCAATAGAGCTCCAAAGATTCTTACATCTTACCAGCCTTTGGTTTATTTTATTTTATTTTTTTTTATATTTATTTATTTATTTATTTATTTTGTTTGCTTGTTGTGTTTTGTTTGTTTATTTATTTTGTGGCTGGCCCAGCCTGCCCTGGTGGTGGGGCTGGCGCAGCATGTGGTGCCGGGGATCAAACCGCAGTCCCTGCAGTTGCCTGAGCTTTCCTAAGCAGGCGCTTTAGACACTGAACCATCTCGCCGGCCCATTTGGTTTAAATATTTACCAGGAATTTGTGTGATCTGGATTTTGAGATATTTCAGAATCCCCCTCCTTTCATAATTAAAATATTTTATGAGTAGACATTTGGAACAATCAGATCCGACCTGGAGATGAGAGCATGTTCTGGGTAACAGAGATCATAACTCCCTGGCGCCCCCATCACTGTGAAGCATTAATATCTGGTCAGTGAGCCCTGCTCCTTCATAGGGTTGCTTAGTGGTCCCAAAAGTTAGAAACCAGAGCAGCAGTATCCACTAGCAGTGCAGAACCCTCATTCTTTGTAGTTGAAGTTGGCAATCTTTTGCAATAAAGTCAGTATGAGCATCAGAACTCTCAGGAAATACATGATTATATGGCTGTATTCCTATTGACAGGAATATCTTAGTTTTGCACACATTTTCTATAGTGAACTTTAAAAATTAACAATATAGAATTTTAAGGATGCCTAAATAGGAGAAACTGTGCTCTTTTTTTTTTTTTTAATTTTATAAGGAATTCAGTTTTTTTTTTCAACCTTGAACCCTCTGTACAGATACTTAAGAGTAGGAAGGGTGGGCACAGGGTGATTTCTAAGGGTTAGAACTGGAAGGTACAGTACCTTCTTTTCCTGGACATCCTGTCTGCTTATGCTAGCATGTAGTTAATTGCCCTCTACTGATTTTTTAGGCTTTAAAGTAACTTGTTTTCTTTCCAAATTTTAATCTTTGATGTTTCTTGCCTGTTAGTTGCTGAGCAAGAGCTGGCCAGCCTGGAGAAGTGGAAGGAACAGAATAGAGCTAAACCAGTTCATTTATTGCCGAGACGGCTGGGTAAGAAATACACCACTTGCCTAAATGGAGGAGGCAAGGCCACCATCAGATACAACAAGCAACTGCATATGCCTATCTGTGCATATTAGAGGTGGGCAGTGGCTGTGCTGCTTGGGAAAGATTGCATGGAAACATTTAGGTGTGCAGGAATATCAGCATCTCATTTCCTGCTAGCAGCAAATGCATGAAGTCACAGTTATGTGGGAATAATGTGATAGCTTAATTGTCAAATAATTTAGAGCAGTAGTGGTATGCTGCTATGGTGGATTGCTGCAGTAGGCTGTTTGTATCATTGAAAGCTCTAAAAGGTTCACCATCGCTGATTTAGAGCCTCTTGGATGATCATCTCTGAAGAAAGCTTACCTGGGGCACTGTATATACCCTGTTGTAGCACCTGTCAGGATGAGAGGGAAAGCTACCACAGCATATTAATCATGGTAGTTAAATGTTAATGTGAAGACAATAGAAGGGGAGTCAATTCTAAAAGCAAAATGAGAGTGAGCTGGGGACCAGTGGAGGATATGAAGACAAATGCCACCTGAGTTTTACTCTATAGAGACCTTTGGGCCTCTAGGAGAGGTGCTGCCAATTTGATAAATTATATGGTCAACTCTGTGTTGATTGGATCATTCGGAGGGCGTGCTATCTAATGGGAATCTTTCATCTCCTTTCTTTTTCTCTTATCATCAATAGCTGAGAATTTAAAGAGTTGACATAGTTTCCAAAGTTGTAGTTAATACACACGTCTTCATTCAGAAGCCACTTGCTGCGTAAGTCTTAAGAACCCTGCACACACATTTGGACATAGGTAAAAGTTAACTAATGTGGAAATCATTTGCTGAGTGAAAATAATATTATCATGGAAATACAGTAATACTGTGGTACCTTGGGTCACAAACTTAACAGTATATTCCATGATTCTGGGGAAGGTGGGAACATTCATATGTGTCACACAATGTGGAATTCATGAACAGAAGCAAAATGTTTTGAACACTTGTGTTCTAGAACTGAACAGAAGCATTTGTGAGCTGAGTATTTTTGTATTTCATGGAAGTGGTTAACGTCAAGTGTCACTTTTGGGCCCAATAAACCAGCCTAGAGGGATGCAATGAGATCATGCCCTCAAACAGCTGTGTGGGACCAATCTTTCCCTTGTTCTTTTAATGAAGTGAGATATTAGATTCTTTTTGTTTTTTTTCTCAAATAATAAAGTTATCTATCTAATTCTAGGAATAATATGGTTTCATTTCCATAAATTTCAGTTCTAATTACTGGTCAGAACTCCTGCTAAAGGAGTTCCTTTACTCCAGTGCAGCACTATTTCAGGGAGGAAGCTAACAAGTGAGGTAGATGTGGTCGGATTTTTGTCTCCAGATTATGGCTCCTCCAGGTTCAGGGCAAGGGGAGACAAGGCAGTAATGTTGCATACATGCTGTGTTGACTGCTCACACTCTCCTAGGGTTATCTGAAGTCCTTAGTGTCCTTCCCTCTCACCCTCCACCTGTCCCTTGCTTGCATTCCCCGATAGATGTCCAACTCTTCCAATGGCAGTGCTTGGACCACTGCTGGCTCTTGGTAGACTATGTGTAGGGCTTATTGTTCCTGAGTGTTATGGCTGATGTCTAGATGCCCCCTCAAAACCTCATACACTCATAGGCAGGGCTTTGGGAGGTGACTGGACTGGGCATGCGACATTGGATTACACCACTTAAACATTTATATCTAGTTGTGATGTTGGGAGATGAAGCCTTGTGGGAAGAGGTGAGTCAATGTAGGTGTGGCCCGGAAGGGTGTACGTATTTATTCCTTTTCCTCCCTTGATGGCTACTTTGCTTCCTAATGGCCATGCTGTGAGCTGATTTTCTTCTGCCCTGCCTTGGGGCCAGCCAAATATGGGCTAAAACTTCTAGATACTGTGAGACGAAACTGTGAGCATCAGGTATTTTGTCCCAGCAACAACAAAGTTAATAAAACAATGAGTTCCTCTAAGATGGCTATAGGCTGGCATTCTCTCTCAAAGTCTACATAAGCACTACCAGTGCATCTTTTTGTACCAAAAACTCTGGGAACACAGACCATTTTCAATGCAGTCACCTCTTTTGAGGACCTATTTGAGTATCTAACTGACAACAGCTTTGTTGCCTTGCAGCTCTGATTTTTATGTTTATTTTTCGTACTCTTAGGGATTTGGCTTAGGGTCTTCACATGATCTTTGTTAAGCCTCTCTTGCGCAGCCTGAAGTGGAGATTTGTTCCTTTCTCGGACACACAGAAGAGATGGAACTCAGAAAAATATACTTTCTCAGGTTTCTACCTTTCTTTTAATTATCTAACACCTTATATGATTTGAAGGTAGTTGTTAGTGAAGATTCTGAAAACTAGTGTTCAGTTGATCACTTGCCGATCTACCTTTAGGGTGTAGACACCTTACCTGGAATTTGGAGCAGTGGGTAACTATTGTCATGCAGTCTTAGTAGAAGATGAGCAAGATTCTCATTTTTAGCTTTGTGGTATATAGCTGGGGGGGAGAGGACTGCAACTAGTGAGTAGAACATTCTAGAATGTATTAAATGATGAATTTTGAGCAAAACTTACAAATACTTACACTTTCTCTTTTCCTTTTCAAATCCTCCCCTACTTCTCTACCTCTTAAAACAAAGGAAGAGTTGTAGATGGTACTGAAAGTACTTGAAACAGTAGATAAAAGCTTCAATATTTTTTGCTGTTTCTTTTCTATCCTCCACAAGAGTGACAAATGGGCCCTATTTGAGCTTTGTACATCTTTTGGAACTTGGTAAAAGAGCCTCTATAGTGTCTTTATCAGTTCAATTATAAAAACCACAGCAAATACAAATTGTTTTCATATATACTGTGTGACAGTGAATCTGTCACAGAAGCAGGGAATTTCTTTCAAAAGAATCTTCCTAATATAAGCACCAACTTGCAGAAACATTGAGAAACTGATAAATGGCTTTTTTTAGGGGGTGCAGGGGATTGAACCTGAGGCCTTACATATACTGGGTAAATGTTCTACCACTAAGCTGTATATCTAGCTTGAAATGACAATTCTTTTTTTTTTTTTTTTTTTTTTTTTTTTGTATTTTAGGGAAAGGTCAACAGGGGGTTCAGGGTCAAACTACTAGATTGGACTCTTAATGATCCACCTGTTTTGGGATTACAGGTGTGTGCCACCTAGCCCGGTCTCAATTGCCAGCTCAGCATGCCCTGGGGGTGGGGCTTGCACAGCAGGCCAGGGATCCAACACCTAGACCCTGAACCTGCTTGCAGGTGCTTTAATTCGCTGAGGTATTTGGCTGGACCTGAAATGACATTTCTTTCATAATTGTTAATGTATGATGATTTCAGACCCTAGTTTTTTTGTTTGTTTGTTTGTTTGTTTTGGCTTAAGAGACAAACAAATACTTGTATGTCCAGGAGTTCCCCTTGAATACTTACAAAACAACACATTTTTATGGACTGACAATCAATAGGCAGAATACTCCTACTGATTGTCTTTATAAGGTTCTTCATAAGACCTGATTATAAAACTATGTATTGTTTGATTTTTTTTTTTTTTTTTGGACTGGGGTTCGAACTCATGACCTTGCATTTACCAGGCAGGCACTTGTGCCACTGAGCTATCTCCCCAGCCCCAAAACTATGTATTTTAGAAACAAGACTTAGGGAAAATTTCCTGAGTGTTACTATTTGAGCATAGGGCATAGAAATTAAGGAAGAAAAGCAAATGAGATATCATTGTTTATTAGTTAAGGAATGGTCATGCTAAAGTTGGAAGAACCTTCTAGAATTCTATGATAAGCAATGCCTTTCTTTTGTGCCCTTTAAGATACCCTTTCAGTTACAATTTTAGTCTAAGTGAAAACTTTGATCCTACTGACTAGAAA
>PVKN010021518.1:0-15509 GCA_004027915.1 Capromys pilorides
CTGGCTCAGGCTGCCTTTAGGGCCTTTTGGGTGTCGTGTGTGGAGCTAGGAATCGAACCACAATCCTGAGTTGCAGTGGGTTTGCCCATGCAGGCGCTTAAACAACTGAGTTGACATGCATTTTCAACACACACACACACACACACACACACACACACACACACACCTTCCCTAAGCAGAATACAGCAATGTCAGTGCACACCAATAGTCCCTGCACTGGGAGGCTGAGGTGGGAGGAACACTTAAGACCAGGAGTTTTGAGATCTTCCTGGGCAACCTAGCAAGATACTGCCCATTTCCTGATCCACAAAATCTTAAAAACAAAACACAAACCATGAGCAGAGTAAAAATATGACTATAGAGTTTAACTGTTCTAGGGTACCATTTAGCTAGGAAGTATTCTCATTGGGAGATAACTGAATGGTAGGGAATTACCTTAAAAAAAAAAAAAAAAAGCCTGGCATGGTGGCACACACACCTGTAATCCCAGCACTTGGGAGGCTGAGGCAGGAGGATCAGTGTGAGTCGGAGACCAGCCTGGGCTACAAAAGTGAGCTCTAGGCCAGCTTGAACTGCATAGTGAGACCCTGTCTCAAAAAGACAAAAAAAAAAAAAGAAAAAAAAAAGCTACTACTTGGGGTCACAGTGATAAGGGCTGTGTTTGGGAAGTAAAGCCATCTGCATCCTGGTCCCAGTCTGGCTCTGTAACTTAGGTCCCTTCCATGTTGTGTCTTCTGTTAATTGGGGGAGCAGGACTGTGATCTTTGAGACCCTTCCAGCTCTGACATTCTAGAAGATGGTGGTAATTTTTAAAAGCAGGTGTTATCGTGGTGAGTTATCTGTAAAGCATTTGCTAACGACATTTCTCCATTTAAGACAAGGGTTGGGCAATGAATAATGCGGTTATTTTCACCTGTTATTTCCTTTGATGCTGAAGTATCTAGAAGTGATGAGTCAAGTAAAGGGGCGCTCATTCTGGGAAAGAGAAGCTGTGCTTTTTTTTCTGTGGCAGGGTTGATGCACTCTCAGTGCTGGTGGCTGCTGGTAATTGGGGCTGGGAGCAGCTGAAGCTGGAAACTGATCATATGTGGGAGGGAAGGACAATCCGGAGTGCCTAAAGCGTCAAGCTACCTCGGTCTTGAGAATAACATCCTGCCTGGTCAATTTCAGCAATTAGTCACTAGGCAAGCTTGGGTCTCCTAATACTAACTTTGCCAAGGTATCAATAAACGCCCCTGGTGCTGTTCTGGGGTCCTTTGCCAATGAAGCTGACAGACTTCTATCTGAATCCAGCTCTTGTTTCTTGTCTATTTTTTTCCTCATTCTTGTGCCAGGAATCCCCACGTTTGGTGCCTGCAACAGGGACACCTGGTAAGAGGTAAGTGGTCAACAGGAGCGCTTCCCAAGTGCCTGAGTAAGGTGAAGGAGGTGAATTAGTTGAAGCCACTATTCAGCACAGGTGTGCATTGGTACTGAAACATCAGGTGTAAAGTGGGGGGAGTGGAGGCTCGCTATGGCCAGAGACAGGTCACTAGGGCCAAAGAGATAAATGAGCTTAGAGAAATAGGTTTAAGAGGTCAGAAAGGAGAAAGTTATATAGAATTATAGATGTACATAAAAATGTTTTTTTCCCCCCGTATTTTCTTTTTATGATCACCACTAAGGACTTATCGTGGAGTACTGTTTTATTTATTTATTGGTACTGGGGATTGAACTCAGGACCTTGAGCTTTCCAGGCAGGCATTTATACAGCTGAACTCTTCCTGGCCCTGGAGTACTGTTTTAAAACCAACTCCTGAATGGGACAAAGAAATTGGAGCAAAGATGCCACAGATAGAGCTTGAACTTTCTAGTTTTGTTCAATTAGATTTTAAAAAGGAAAAAAATCTTTTTAAGTTGTGAGCTAACTCCAAGTGGCCCTGGTGGTGCCCTCAGAGGAGGGGTGCTTCTGTCCCTGGCAGATCCAGCAGGGATACGCCAGCCTCCTGCTCATCCAAGCAACTGGTGCAGCCACAGAAGTTGGCATACTTCACCAACTACAGTCCTGGGATCCTGGGGCTAGGTGTGATTACGGAGGTCCATGGCCTCAGCATTCTCTGTGCCTGTTGTTGCCACTGAAAATTTGTTTGCCTCAATGTAGTGTCTGTGTTTAAAATCTGGGCAAAAACAAAACGCCCAGTGGTCAGGGCCACAGTGGCTGCATAGCCAGTCTGTGGCTACAGGCCATACCCCCCACCCCAGTGTGGCTTGGGGAAGAGGAATGCAGGCAAGGGACACCACTCCTAGTACCAGCAGCTTACCCAGCCCCAAGCCTGTGGAGTACAAGTGGCAACTGGAGGCAGAGCGTCAATACTAAAAGGTCTCCAGGTTTTGCCTGATGTCACTGATGCTGATCATACAGGGGAAATCAGGGTTATAGTGCAGTCTACTCAAAACACCGTTTAAATTACTCCAGACTCACATGTACTGCTCGAGTGGTCATTCTTTTTTTCTTGATAAAAATTTTAAAATTATAAATAACAAAATGGATATATTGGATTTAAAAATAGAAATTAGTGAAAGCAAAAACTTTTTAAAGTGCTTTCAAATGCAAATATGGATGGCCTCAGGGTAGGGCAGCTAAAAAGGTGCTGGACTGCTGACCTGAAGGTATACAAAGGGCCATACCAGGGGTGGAGGGGTAGGGGGAGGTGGTAACAGCATGGTGGCCTGGCACAGGCTGCACAGCCCTCCTCTTCTCCATTGTCACCACCACCACCACCAACACAACCACCACAGGAGTCACTGGGTTGCACTCTCCAGCAAGTGTTAGCTGGGACCCAGGGAGGATATGAAACTGAGTTCTCCCTGTTGCCGTAGTGCGAGGATGCCCCTGGGGAGTGGACCTATCCTGAGAGGAGAGATGTAGAAAATTTTACCTAGAGTATTCTTAGGTCCATATTGTTCTGCTGTGAATAGCAAGCTACCTAAGCTATGGAACATGGAATCACTCAATAATTTGCATCTGACAGAATATTGAAGCAAATTTTATTAAACCAAGTTTTAAATAATTATTTAGATATTTGATCTTGGATATTGCAGATAATCTAGTGGAAAATATACTTTTTTCCTATGACTAAGGAATTTATTGAGGGGAGCTTACAAACTAGAGGGAAAGTTCTTGTCTGTGGAAATGCAGGGTTCTCTAGAGGTGCTGCCTCATTATTGCATACATTGTGGAAACACTGGGGAGGAAGAGATACATTTGCATCCGTGTAAGAAAGAAAATTTTGTATTAATCCTAATGCTGTATTTGTCCATCAACTTCAGGATATGAAGCCAGCTACCTAGAAAAGTTAACAATACAGATGAGGTCACCACTTCAGGTAGAAAGGTCCTTATCTATTCATTGTAGTACCACAGGCAGTTTGAGGAAAACACATGAAGAGGAAGGTGACTTTGGAAACATGCAAGTGGCAACTGCTCAGAATGGCTGGTTGAAGAGTAATAACATCATAGGGGGTTTGAATTTCTATTTGGAAAGAGAAAATATCAAAGATGATAATAATGTGAAGTGGTAGAGACACAAGGAGTGTCTTTTCAGTTACATGTTACTTCCAGGCATGTTTCTCTGTACCTTGCTTAGCAACATTTTAAGATGTTAAGTTTCTGCAGTCCATGGCACCAGTTACTTTTTTTTTTAACTGTACAGTTTTATTATAAACTTAGAATTTTGGACTTACAAAGAGCTATTATTGTAACAATGCACTTTTCATCCTTGAAATTTATTTGTATGATATTAAATTATTACTTTCTTTTTTAATTTTAAGGATAGGCCTACAGGGTGTTCAGGATCTCACTACTAGATCAAACTCATAGTCATCCGCCTGTTTACATCCTCCCCAGAGCTGGGATTGCAATTTTCTTTTATCATATGTTTGTAATAAAATTTGGGTTACAGATTTAAAAAGCATGCTTTCTCCTGAGTTACCAGCTGATCTAAGTGATAACAAAATTGGTTTACGCACAGATCATCAAAAATTTAAGATAATTAACAAAAATTCTTTAGAATGGGAAGAAATTATTGATCAAGGCTATAATTGGTGAATGGATTAGTGGCCAATCTTTGCTCATTAATGAGGAGCCCCCAGTAATCTTCATAGTCTCTTAGGAGACACCCCCAATAATTTGGTCATTGGAAAAAAAATTTTTCAGAAAAAAATACAATAAAATTTTCTCATAAAAGATGTTTTTGATATAAAACTAATTTAAGAGGGGCCGAGCGGCAGCGCCGGCTGGGCTCTGCGGCTGTTCACACAGCAGACTGAAGATGAATGCCAGAGGACTTGGATCTCAGCTAAAGGACAGTATTCCAGTTACTGAACTTTCAGCAAGTGGGCCTTTTGAACGACATGATCTTCTTCAGAGAGGTTTTCCATGTGTGAAAAATGAACTGTTACCAAGTCAATGCTCTTAAGTTATCAGAAAAAATTTCCCACTCAACCAAGATAAAATGAATTTTTCCACACTGAGAAACATCCAAGGTCTCTTTGCTCCTCTAAAATTACAAATGAAATACAAAGCAGAACAGCAGGTACAGCGTCTTCCATTTCTTTCCAGCTCAAACCTTTCATTGGATATTTTAATGGGTAATGTTGAGACTGTTGGATTTGAAGACATTCTCAATGACCTATCCCAAAGTAAACTCATGGGGGAACCACACTTGATAGTGGAATATGAACTTGGTCTACTGTGATATGTGTATGTGCTATTCACGAACTAGAAGGGCAGCATGTTGTAGTTATCTTTTGTTATAATTCGATGTATCCGACATTAAAAGTGGTGGCATCTGAGAATTTTTGCCTAGTAAAAAAATAAAAAAAAAAGAGGGGCTTGCCAGGTAGCTCAGTTGGTTAAAGCACATTATTTGGCAAAGTCTCACAGGTTGGGGACTGCGGTTCAATCTCCTCCCCCACATGGGGGACCTGCCCTTAAGGCAGCCTCAGCCGGCCACAAAACAAAACAAAACTTAATTTAAGAGATAAGAGTTTTCATATATGTATGGCAATTACCATTAATCTCATGGTGTATTAAATGTATTCATGATTCCAGATATATAGGTCTTCCAAAGTATAAAACAAGTATTGCTTATTGTGATACGACTTTCTTTCAGATTCAGACTTCTGCCTTTAACAAAAAACTTCTGATGTATATCTTATTAAAGGGTGACTAATTAAGTAGAAGCTTCTTATGTATTACAAATGGTTGGTAAAAGGGTTTTATTATGTCAAAATGAAAATTTAAATATGATGTAAAACGTTATCATGATTGTCAGGCTGCAGTTTTATGTGTGGTTTTGATTTCTGTGTAAAAATATGTGATTGTTGTCTGTTAAGATTCTATAAGGATTTAGCCTTTTTTTTTTTTTTTTTGGTACTGGGGATTGAACTCAGGACCCTGCACTTGCCAAGCAAGAGCTTATTCTACTGAGCTATCTCCCCGGCCCGGGATTTAAATATTAGAATATCCCTGTTTGTTAGAAAATGACAGTTTCAGGGCCGGCGAGATGGTTCAGTGGTCTAAAGCACCTGCTTAGGAGGGCTCAGGCAACTGCGGGGACTGCAGTTCGATCCCCACCACATGCTGCGCCACCACCAGGGCAGGCTGAGCCAGCCACAAAATGAATAAATAAAGAAACAAACAAACACAACAAGCAAACAAACAAATAAATAAATTAAAAAAAAAAAGAAAATGACAGTTTCAGGCCAGCCAAATAGCTCAGCAGATTAAAGGGCCTGCAAGCAGTGTGCTCCCCCCATGCTGAGCTGGCAGTTGAGACTGGGCGTCCCAGCTCTTGGGAGGCTGTAAACAGGCGGATCACTGCCAGTTCAATCTAGTAGTGAGGCGCTGAGTACCCTGTATACCCTTCCCTAAAATACAAAAAATGAAAATTTTTCAAAAAAAAGTGACAGTTCCATTTTGTGTCTAAGGTATTTGATATTGAGATAGTTAATGATGTTAAGGTTACTGCCTCCATTATAGGGTAATGTCATAAAGTTTCTCTTTTGGATGTGTAACAACTGAGGTTTGGAGACCAGAAGTTAAGGAGATGGATGGACTAGAGAACAGCCAATATTTTGGAGCCCTCTGAGGTCAGTGAGAACTCAGGACTTAACAACCCTTGCTGCAACATCCTGTAATTCAGTTGAGTCCCTGACTTTCTGACCAAGGAGATTTTGAGACGACAGAGGAAAGTGATCAGTATTATATAGTGTGCCTAATTGGAGAGAAAAAAAAAATTCTCCCAAGCTTTCACAGAAAGCAACTTGGTCAAGCAATGACCATGATCCATCCAGATGGCTGACACTGAGAGAAGATCTAAGAGGTGCTACATTTGGTTCCAGGGTAAATCATGAGGAATTTTAACTGACCTTGATAGATGGCAAAGAGTTTTTTATTTATACAAGTCTTGCTTTAACTTAGTCTTAACCATGGAGCAGAAAAATGTAATTGTGAGATGTAAAAAAGTATCGTAATATGCTAAATTATTAACAATTTCTGACATTTTCCAACTATACTGGTAACTCACTACTGTTACGGATTATTGGACAATATAGGGTTAAATTGTTGTATACAGGTGCCAGAAATCTTTGGACTGGCTTTAAAAATGAAAAGGTCTACAGAGTTCTCCACACAGACCTTCTCCAGCTGCAATGGATTCCCCCCCACCCATCCCCATCACTCACAGGACAAAATGGTAAAGGGAGAGATGTTGGGGGTGCTGAAGTTGGAAATTGATCGTATGTAGGAGAGGAGGACAAGGCCAGAGGACTTAAAGAAGTCAAGCTGCCTCAGTCTTGAGAAAATAAAGAACTCTAACTGAAAATTACAAAAGTGTTTGACAATTTTACATAGCATTTAAAATATTGGTCCCTGCCTGGTCAATTTCAGCAGTTACTCACAAGGCAATTTTGTGTCTCCTGATACTAACTTTGCAAAGGTATAAATACCCCTCCTGTTGTTCTTTGGGTCTTTTGCCAGTCAGAATAACTGACCTCCACCTGAGCCCACCTCTTGCCTCCTGTCTATTTTTTCCGCATTTTTTCTTTTGGCGCCCCACCCTTCACCCCACACACAAATCAGTTGCTACAAATTGGGGTTGATTTGCACTTTTCAACATTAGAACATTATGTGTGGTGAATATATAGTGCTTCATAGTGCTGGCAAATGTAAGGATGGCAAAGATCACATACATAATCCTGGATGCCAAGGACTTTACCTCTTCTTGAGTTGTTTCATTTTTTTTTTAATTGACTCTTTCATTAAAAGCTACTACAGGGGCTGGGGAGATAGCTCAGTAGAATAAGCGCTTGCCTGGCAAGTGCAAAGACCTGAGTTCAATCCCCAGTTTCACAAAACAAAAAACAAACAAAACAAAACAAAAAGCTACTACAATTCATCTACTCATTTCATTTTATCTCTCAAATCATTAGGAGACTTTTTAGGCTAAGCTAATTTTTTTTTTTTTTTTTTATACTGGGCAGATATTGAAATGATAGCACTTCCAAGCTAAGCACATACTTTACTTACAAAATTCATTGCTTCCTAGCTCCAGAATATTTTCATCATCATGAAAGAAAAACCCTATACTGAGTAGGCAGTCACTCCCCATTCTAACCTTCTCTAATTCCAGCGACCACTGTTTCTGTCCCTAAGGATTTGCTTTTTCTGCTGGTCTCATATAAATCAAATTATACATGCATAGTCTTTCTTTTTTCCTTTAAAGATTTATTTGTGGGGCCAGTGAGATGGCTCAGCAGTCTAAAGCACCTGCTTAGGAAAGCACAGGCAGCTTCAGGGACTGCGGTTCAATTCCCAGCACCACATGCTGCGCCAGCCTCCCCCAGGGCAGGCTGAGTCAGCCATAAAAAAAGAAGATTTATTTGTTATTTATTTGGTACAGGGTCTCACTATGCAGCTGGGACTCACAGTGATCTTCCTGTCTCAGTCTCCCCAGCACTGGGATTATAGGAGTGTGCGACCATGCCTAGTTTCAGCGGCCAGCATGGTGTGGGACTGGCATAGCATGCCAGGTCCTTGTGCTTGCCAGAAAGAAGCGTAGACCACTGAGCTATCTCCCTGACCCCAGGCAGAGTTTTTCAATGCTGAAAAAAATCAAGTAACATCTTAATTTTTTTCTCTGTCTGTCTGTCTGTCTGTCTGTCTGTCTGTCTGTCTCTGTCTCTCTGTCTCTGTCTCTGTCTTTCTCTCTTTCTCTCTGTCTCTCTCTCATTGCTAGAGACAAAATCTGGGACTTTGCACGAACCAGCTAAGTTTTCTACCACTGAACTCCTTTAACATTACTGTCGAAATGGTCTTGATCTTATGGAACTGCTGGAACAGTACTGAGGTGAGCAGACTATCCTTTAAGAACTTTGTAGGTTCTAGATTGTAGGTTAAAAAAACAAAAACAAAAACTGCAATCCCAGCACTTAGGAGGCTGACGTTGGAGGAATGGTGTGAGTTTGAGACCAGCCTGGGCTGCAAAAGTGAGCTCAAGGCCAGCCTGAACTACAAAAAGACAAGACAAAAACAAAACAAAAAACCCTTAAAAAGTGCTAGCCAGGTAGCTCAGCAAACTAAAGCACCTGCTTAAGCAGACGCAGGGACTGGGGTTTAATCCTGGGTGTGTCATGTTGGCCCCACCTCTAAGGGAACGCTGAGATGGCAATTGAGACTGGGCGAGGTGACACACACCTGTAATCCCAGCACTTGGGAGGCTGAAAACAGGAAGATCACTACAAGTTCGATCTGTGTAGTGAGACCCTATATGCCCTGCATACAGGGTGTACATTTAAAAAAAAAATTTTTTTAAATGTAAGTTATCCAAGGCAATGGCCTCAGCTCCCTGAAACACCTTCTGTTTCCAGGTTATCATGTCCCTGTGCCCAATCCAGATCTTCCGCACCCTGCCCCATCGTAATCTGGTGATGAATCTGTCAGCTCCTTGTGCAGAACTGAGATTAGTCCTACGTCAGTAGACTCATGTTCTGAGTTTCTCAAAGGAATCAGACAACCGAACAGTGAGACATTCTTGTTGGTGGTAAATCTGAATATAATTTAAGAAAAAGCTATAGAAACTTATTACCAATAAAAGTCTGATATCTGTCTGCCACAATCATTCCATTTCTATAATCACATCAATTTCCATTTGTTTCCCTATAATGACAACCAATGACTGTTATTGTTGCAAGTTTTTTTTTTTTTTGGTACCAGGGATCAAACTCAGGACTTTGCACTTGCCAGGCAGGCATTTATGCCGCTGAGCTATTTCCCTGGCCCTACTGTGTACGTACTTTTAGATGTCAAGTGGAAGTCTGCACCATGAATTGCTAATGCTTTTCTCTTGTAATGATCACAGCTTATTTTATTCTTCAAGTATTCTTCTCTTCTATAATTAGTATGCTCATTATACAGCATATTCAAATGTTAATGTGCACACTGTACTCACACTGTTGTGAGACTCATTTTGCTCAGGAGCTAAAATTATGTTGCCATTCTGCTTGGTGCTAGAGGTTCTGTGCTTAAAACCTGTTTTCTACATTCCAGGAGCCAAGATTATTTAATTAGAATGCTGAGCTGGGTTGAGAAAAGTCTAACACTTAATATAAAACCTGTGCACTAAATGAGGTCAGCTAATACAGGTCCTACACACTTCGAATTAGCTGTCCATCACTCTGGTGGCAGTCTGTGTTTCACAGATTGATTTAGTAGCATATTGTGACAGTGTCCCTCCAGGGTCTGAACTAAACTCTGCAAGTCAGATCAATGGAAATCATTGTTCTGACCACTGGAAACATTTTACTGAAACTTAGTTAAAATCTGCTTGTTTTCATTTTTTGCCCTTTGTTCTGGCCTCTGCAGCTCTGTGATTGCCCTTCAGAGACCAAAGGCAATGACTTTATCGACTTTATCCCATGGTCTTTGCACTTGTCCAGAATCCTTGTACGGGGATTCTGGCAGAGTCACGGTTCTTTCAGCATCATGGTCGATCCTGTCAGTCAGAACTGGTCAGTACTTCCTCTTTTCAAAAAAAAAAAAGTAATGCTCGGAAGCTGGAACCATGCTTCCGGCGTTGCCTGTTCAGCGTGGAAGCGAGTGGGCCACCCCGCCCCTGTTGGATGCTCTTCTATGGGTGCTTTCTATGAGGACAGGCACTTACCTGCTCAAGCCAGCCCATCTACCACCAAGCATTTTTAAATCCTATCTTGCTATTTAGGCAATTGGCTATTTAGAACCAAAAATAGAATGAGAGATTTGTCACCATTATATATAATCCTATTAAATCTGGCCCAGTGCTTTGGCCAGTGAAGTAGATTTTCTACAGTGAATCCATCTTTTCCATTACAAATGTAATGTACCCATCAATACTGTTTTTCTTAATATAAATCAGAATTCAAGGGGGCTGGGGAGATAGCTCAGTAGAAAAAGCGCTTGACTGGCAAGTTGCAAGGGCCTGAGTTCAATCCCTGGTTCTGCCAAATCAGAATTCAAAACTCTTTTATTTTATTTTATTTAAACCTTATTTATGTATTTGCATTGTGGCTGACTCAGCCTGCCCTAGGGTTGGGGCTGGTGCCGCATGTGGTGGTGGGATCAGCTTCGATCCCTGTGCTTGCCTAAACTTTCCTAGGCAGGCGCTTTAGACCGCTGAGCCATCTCGCCGTCCCAGAATTCAAAACTCTTGACAGGAACGGCTTCAGAGGATGGAGCCCTTCACCTATTACGAGGACACTGAATCAAAATATCATGCAGGGTTGTGGATGTAGGTCAGCGGCAACTCACTTGCTTCATATACATGGGGTCCTAGGTTTGATCCCCAGCACAGAAAAAAAAAAAAAAATGTGTGTGTATGTGTGTGTGTGTGTGTTTTGTGTGTGCAGACATGTACATGTACATACACCACCCTAATACACACTGTTATCCTAAATGTCACATACTCTAACTCATATTGTCAGAGAGGGAAAACACCAAGGATATTCTCAGTTACTAGTGGCTGGTCAAAGCTGCCAGGAAAAAGAGTGAAGGTGGTACATAAAGTCTCCTGAAGGGCTAGCTAGCTATGGCAGGACAGCAGACTGTGAAGGGATTTTACTGTGGCGTACAAGTCCACCCAGGTTGGGAGGCAGCAAGCCTGAGTCAAATGAAAGACAGTCTGGGATTCTGAGAGAAAATCAATGACCAGGAAATAGAGCCAATGTTGGAAGCTGCAAAGTAGCCAATTAGTGTGTCAGACTGCAGGGAAGAGGCAGAGAAGAACAGGGAGACAAAGGTCACCTGGAGAATGAAGCTGGGAATAAGCATGTGAGATTGAATCTGGGGACATGAAGTGGACTCCTGGGCTGTCCAGTGCAACATGGTATTCACTGTCTACAAGAGCTATGTACATGCTTAATACAGAGTCGTGTGACTAAAGTCTATCACTGTTACATTATTGCAGACGGTAGTTTTCTAAAAGGCTAAATCAGGTAGAATATCATTGTAGTGTAGTTTTTTTTTTTTAGCTTTTCTTCAAAAACCATCTGTCTTTCCTGACAGATGTGGTGGTGACACACACCTGTAATCCCAGCACTCAGGAGGCTGAGGCAGGAGGACTGCCATGATTTCAAGGCCAGCCTGGGCTATAAAGTGAGTCCAAGGCCACCCTGGGCTGCATAGTGAAAACATGGCTTTAAAAAGTGGGGAGGAAGAATCCAACTCCTGTTTATTCCTTGAGAGGAGCTGGGATTTTGGGGTGTGTGTTTGTGTGCTGCAGAGCATTCTGAGTTAGGCAGATCTTTGTGATACTACACACATCTAGATAGGACTTTATATGGAGGACCTAGAACAGCTGTCTGTCAATTCCTAACCTTCTTGTGTCTGAGGAAGCCATCCTCCTTAACAAAGCAATTAATTTTGGGCTAAGACATGTAGAGGTGGGAGATGAAGAAGATGGGGATCCTGGTCCAGTCAGCTAGACCTGCTGTTCTTCCACAGTTGCAAGGAACAGTTAGGAACAGAAGCTTTGACTTGCTGCCCACAATCACTGTATAAGAGCATCCTGGCCAGGCATTTGACAAGTTGAAGTCAACATTGGATTTGTCTGATGCAAGATATTTTGTCAACCTACCTGTGGGACTTCAGTAAATTTCAGTCTGCTTTCTTTCTCTTTTAATTTCCTGTCCCAGAAGTTCTTAGAATTTCTAATAAGGCCTATCAGTTCTACCTGCTAAATCTCTCTAGAATCTGTCACTTCCTTCAGTATCTTTAATTCATTTCTCATTTCTCCTTTCCCACTGAGCCCCCACACTGCCACTTCAATGCTCTAAGACAGAGTCTGCCGTGACATTATCCTCCATAAACCCTTTGGTGGCTCCCCATGACATCATAAAGGCCAGGCTCCTTGGGTCCTCAGCTACTTATCCTATTCCAAGTCTTCCCATTCTGTTCCATAGTAGAACTCCAGCCTTGCTGGTTCCAGGTGGAGAACCAAGATGCTTTACTTTGTCTGTGTGCCTTTGGCCTTGCAGTTCCTTATGTCTGAAATGTCTCTTCTTCTTTATTCCCTCATGAATTTCTAAGATCCAGTTAAGATCCTATGTAAGTCTCATTTGAGAAGCTTTCCTGAGTCCTCTGACATTTCAGTGATCCATCTGCTATGCCCAGAGACTGCAGGTCATGGTCATCACACCCCGTGAAAGGGTGCTTATGGGCCTGTTTCTCCCTGTAAATTGTGAGGTTTTGAGGGCAGGTGGCATGTCTGACTCATTGCTCATCCCCAGGGACCAGCATAGAACCTTATAGTCAGCACTTACTACTAGGTGCCCAGAGAAATAAATGATAGGTGTCATTCTGAGTTTCTACTCTGACTGTCTTGAGGAATATTGTTGTCTGTGGTCCATGGCTGCCGTGCTCCTTAGGGTTCACCCATGCTGACAGATGCCTCTGGACCTGCTGGTTGAGGACATGGGTAGGAGTGAGGCCTACAGCTGTTCCTCCTGAAAGCGTCTCTGTCTGCTGGCTGTGACCAATCAGACAGTGCAGGAGCCACAGGCCTTTTCCTTGTCTTTGTGAAACAACACTGGATCCCTTGAAGACTGCTCTCATGGGGCCAGCTGTGGCTAACTCCATAGGGGAGAAGGGGCCGGAGCCTCCTAGTAGAATGAAAAGGGTGAAACACTGCTCCTCTTACATTGCAAGAGGTGTCCTGGCAGTAATAGGTCAGTCTCTCTGTGTCTGTCTGTCTTTTTGTTTGTCTCTGTCTCTTGTCTCTGTTTCATCTGTGTCTGTCTCTGTCTGTCTGTCTCTCCTTCTCCTTCTCCCCCCCTTTGATATAGAGTCTCATTCTGTAGCCAAGGATGGCCTTGAACTCTTGATCTTCCTGCTTTGGCATCCCAAGTGCTGCTATTATATGCATATACCACCATATCCAGCAACATCAGCAGTTGTTTTTAAAAATGTAAACCATACCTTTGTGGTTTTCAAGATGGTTTTCACACCATTATTTACCTTGCAGGACAGGTGAGGCAGAGCTAGGATTATTATGCATAAATGAGGGCTTTAATAATCAGAAAGGTAAAGTGATCTTGTATCGTAGACTTATAAGCAAAGGCCCATAAAAGCAAGTCACTTTCCTAGGGGGTGAAGTAATTATAAGAACCGGAATAGGGGCTGGGGAGATAGCTCAATAGAACAAGTGCTTGCCTGCAAGTGCAAGGGCCTGAGTTCAATGCCAGGCTCTACCAAAAAAACAAAAAACTAGGATATATAGGGATTGTCAAAAAAAAGTTTTGCTGCTTTTTCTTGCTAACAAATGCTTAAAAATCAGAAATCTTTTCTAATTGAGTCTAGAAGTTCAGTCAGCTCAAGAAATTTGACTAGATAACATTAAAGTTTCTTCAAAATCTCAGTTTGGAATCTGCATGTCAAATTCATGTAACTCCAAAAATGATTAACTTATAATTTTCAAAGCAAAGCACTCTCCTGTCCTGCCCTCCATCCCTGCCTGCTTTAGCGGTCTTGAGCTGATTACTTTCTTACTCTATTGCCCACTTGCAAATCTATTCTGCCCACTCCTTCTGCTCCCTACAAGATGGCAATTCTACTACTTGATCAATTGTTCACTTCCTCTATGAGCCATAACCAGGATTTGCAGTCAGAAGGGAACTTTCTATACCAGGCTAGAGAGCAGAACTATTATATATTCTTGAAATCTTCATTGAGTTCTCCTTAAAGGGGAATTAAACTGACTGGACCAGTGAACATTTATTCTGTTCCTTCTCAGAGAATTGACTAAATCCATTAAGGTGCCATATTTGGTAGTGGATACAAGAAATGAGTTTTGACTAGTCAGTATGTGCACATGATTTTCTGGAAGGGATCATGTGTTTTGGTTAGCTGGACAAAGTTATTTAAGATCCATCTGATAAGATTCTTCCCAGTCTCCATACATGAGAACAAAGTATCACACGTCTATCCCCACTGGGCAAAAACAGTAGCAGCTGAGTAGAAACAGATATCCTATCTTCTCATTCAAGACTCTGGCCTCTATCCACTGCACCATACACTCTTTGGGTTATACTTGTTCCTATTAGATAGTGTTCCCTGAGAGGTGAAAAACTGTCTCCAATTTTAATGCTTAAAGTTCAATCAATTATAATGTATGACATTTTGTCTATCTTTCATCAAGAAGTCCAAGAGCCCCCACGGGTAGAAGATTTATAAGTAGTTCTTACTGTTCCCAGAACTACACAGACTGCTGTCCAACAGAATGGCTATTCTCTCCAGGTTTGCCTTAATTTCTCCCTTGATTACCAAGAACATTCTGTCATTTAAACAGAAGAATAAGATGAGAGTTGCTGGCTGACAGAGGACCTTCACACTGAGGTCTAGGAGGGCCTGGCACCTCCTTCACTTCTCGTGGAGCATGTGATCTTGTTCTGTGACTCCACACAGGTGTCTACCATGGCTGGGCAAGATCAGCCTCCTTAAAATGACAGCAATACTACCAACAAAGAGTGAAAATATGGAGCACAGATGAGCATAATGATTGTTTACGCTCTTGTTGAATTTTCCCATAGATATGCTGATAAAACCAGATCAAGTCAAATCAGATCCTCAATTCCCATAAAGGTATCCACAGACACTTAGAAGAAAGACCTGGAAATACATTTTCTGTCTGCTGAAGTTGCTCTGTCTCTTCCATTCCCTGTGAGGCTAAAAATACAACCAAAGTGTCATGAAATCATAAGAAAACACCCCCCTCCCCCAACATGTGTTGAGAAAATTGTGATAAAATATTAATTAGCTAAATGTTTGGTATACAAATGTCTGGGGGGACTTGCAGACCGGGAAAACAGAGAGTGGCAAGGGAAATGATGAGCGAGTCAGGCTGCCTTCTAGGGAAAAGTGGCAGTGTGGGAGCAGACACTCCATTCACAGGCCGGGAGGATGCAGTTGCCATTCAGGTCCACCTAGAGGCAGCAGTTCTA
>PVKN010021519.1:0-15491 GCA_004027915.1 Capromys pilorides
AAGACAATACGATGTTTACACATGTGAGTTTGATTTATTTCATTCTGAGTGCATTTATTTCATTCTAGTTGCATCGTTTACTGAAAAAAAAGCCTTGAATTTATCTTTTTTTATAGCTGAGCAATACTCCATCGCATAAAAATACCACATCTTTTTATCCATTCCTCTGCTGGTGGGCATTTGGGTTGTTTCCAAGATTTAGCTAAGATAAATTATGCTGTTGTAAATGTGGGTGCACATATATCATTGTGGTATGGTGTTTTCAGTGCTTCTGAAAAATGTCCAGAAGGAGAATAGCTGGCTTGAATGAGACCTCTAATTCTAGCTTTTTGAGGAATCTCCACGCTGATTTCCTAATGGTCATGCCAGTCTGCATTTCCACCAACAGTGGAGACGGGTTTCTTTTCCCCCACAGACTTGCCAGGGCTGAGGGTCCTTACCAAGCAGGCGCTCGCAGGCCAGATGGGATGGTGGATGGGTTCGGGACTGGAGCTCTGGTGGGAAGAGCCTGGGGATGGAGGAGGGCTGAGGGTCCTTACCTGGCAGGCGCGTGGGCCAGACCAGATGGTGGATGGGTTCGGGGCTGGAGCTCAGGCGGGAAGAGCCCCAAGCTAAAATCTTAATAATGAATATATATATATATATATATATATATATATATATATATATTTCTTATCTCTGGATAATACTACTAAATATTACTAAATTAATTAATAAAACCCTTAAAGGAATTTTATTCAAACTGGCTTATAGATAAATGAGTATGTGTGAATTAATTATTCTTAAAAGTACCAGAAATATAGGAACTAATCCCAATGTTTTTCAAAGCTTCACTTGACTTGAGTATATCTTTTTAAAGTAAAATAGTTACAATAAAGTAATTATATGTGAGAGCCCTTCCTTCATAATTCCTGGTTTTACTTGGTTAGGCCATAAAGAAGCAACTCCATCTTGATTCTGACAGTCTTCACCCTCTCTTAAAATATTTATCCATTACCAAGGAGAAAATGGTAACTGTACAGTGGAGACACTTTGTGCCGACCCTAGACCATGTGGTCATTGTTAACATCGTTGCTAATAAGACATTAACCTCATGAAAACCTAATATGAAGCATTGGAAAAGACCACAAAATCACTTCATGATGTTAGCATCAACAATATATACCACCAACCTAATCATGAGCTAACATCGGACAAGCTCAGATGGAATGACATTGTATGAAATAACTGAGTAGCTCTTGATGGAAGTGTCAAAACTTTGAAGGTAAGGAAGGACTGAGGATTTGTCCTAGACTGACTGGAAAATACTAGTACAACATGACAGTTAAAGACCACATAGAGTCCTAGATTGAATGCCAGAAGAAATAAGGACATTGGGGGGAAGAAAAATAATTTCAAATAAGGCCTGCTAGGTAGTCAATAGTATTGATCAGTGCTAAGTGCAGGGGTTTGGAGATTGTGGTATGGTTATGCAATTTGTATGAAGGGAGCTGGGCCAAGGGTATACGTGGGTTCTGCATGCTATTTTGCAATTTTTGAGGCTAAAATTGGTTCAAGATGAAAAGTTAAAGCAACAACAAAAACAAAGTCATAGTCCTTACCCTAGAAGGGGCCTTTACAAATTCGTCACTTGCTCACATTTCCCAAAAGCTCCATGACATAACGTAGCAAATTTCTTGACTTGGCCCTGTTGCCTACTACAAGGGTTAGCTCATCAAAGAGCTCAGAAAATGGCCTGTGTGTTTTTACTGGTTTATTTACTCGATGATAATGTGTTCCTTGGAGCTTCCCTACTTGGTGGATCAATGCTTGTTTGATGACAAGATGGTAGCTGTTTTATATTTTTATTTTTTCTACTAAATGCCAATCTTGCAAAAAGTCAGTTTAAGTCAGACTTGGACTTTCTCAGTTTGGCTTTGGCTAAAACCAAAGAACAATGTGAGATCAGGTATTACTGTATTTTCCTCATCAAATCCAACTCCATTATTAATTTTATACTTTCATATAATGCTTTTATTAGATGCCCACTCAGAGTTAATATTTAGAAACAGAAAATCTGCATCTGTCTCTGTAGGCGCATTTTTTGACATTGCCTCATAAAGCGTGTAAGTTGTGGAATTCTATTTTTCTGTATGTCAACCTCTTCAAATGTATCAGAGACTACAGGTCCTTCGAAAGATAGGGAGATGCAAAAGCAGGCGCTTTAGTTATCTATGTGTTCTCTGATTCCTTAGTTCTCACTGTCCATTCCTGCTCATGCCTTTTTTACATATTTAAGACCATGGTCTTATATGAGCAATTTTCAGCTTGGATTTCTGTACTTAGATCCTAAAGGATCCTGACACAGATATACTAGTTACACTCACATTTTCCCTCATATTTCCTTTTTAAAAATCATCTTATTACTGTTAATAAGAAATCACAATGAGATGGTTTCAAAACACATTAGTAGGACCGCCACAATAATTAATACAATACAATGCATATTGTTGTCTTCATAGTAGCTGTTCATAGTACAACATGCAGACATGATAACTTTTCTAAACACTGTTGGTACAAATATTTCTTCTCATTGAGCTAACAGAAAGTACTTGTATGTATAGTCCAATAGTCCATAATAGTAGTGAGATATTGGCAGAACTGGCAATGTCGGAAGCTGTTGACTTGAGCCTCCTACAGCTCAGCATGCTTATCTGGCTTTACTTCATATTGCGTTTTTTGTCGTTGTGGTGGTATGCAAGCTGAACATGAACACAGACACAGACACACACACACACAGAGAAGTCTCAGTATGAGTCAGTGTAGTAACCTAAATCCCAGTGGTTTAAAATATGGAGTGTAACACAGCTAGTAGAGAGGATGTTGAATTTTTCCAACCCAAAGAAATGATAAACGTTTGAGTAATAGTTATACCACTTTCCCTGATTAGATTATTACAAATTGCATCGAAAATCACACTGTACCCCATAAATAGGTACAATTATTATGTGTCAATTAAAACAAGACCAAGACATCACATATTTATTTCTTGCCTCTGCCTCTGTGTCTATTGCGAATTGCTTCTGTGTCATCTTCCCTCACGGACTGAGACTGATGGAGAACACTAATTGAAAAATTGAGTGTCACTGAGGCAGATGACAAAGAGGTCCAGAGGACCCCATCCTGGCAAATGAACATCCTGGCTCAGAAGTGACACATATCATTTCTGATTATGGCCAGGAGCACCTATACAGCCCCCCAAACGCAGAAGACCAGGAAGCGCAACGGGCCATGCACCCAGTGCTGGAACAACATTAATGACTGTCCAAGTTTTCTAGCTATTGGAGCTCTTGAGTATGGTTAATCTTCTAGGGATGGAGGTGAGGGTGAGAGATAAATGTGGGAAATTGCCTTTTTTTATTCCTTTCTGTTGGCATTTCTATTTCTTACATTTTAATACTGAAGTATAGCACATGGAGATAAGCACACAAATCAAAAATGTATAGTTCAATAAATTAACCAAAATGAACTCGTCCATAATATCATCACCCACACCAAGAATTAGAGCACTGCCACTACTTCAGAAGCTCACTTTATGACCATTCCATCTTTTCATCTCAAACCTTCTTCCCAAAGTTATCCTGATTTTTAACCCATAATGTTTTTGGTCTTATAGTTGAAATATTTAGGAGAAAGAAATATTCACACACTTACCATGAGGGAAACAGAAGCTCTGACTCTCTTGGGCATCTCTGAACCAGGATCAAGAGGAATACACAGGGCCACTGGTGGAGAACCGTTCAGAGCTTTCAGGGGTACAAACAGCCGGCTGCAGCTCAGGTTCATGCTTGTCCACTGAGCTATCTGGCTGGCGCTAGTCCCTGAATTTATGGAGCAAATTTAAGTGAAGTGGAAAAGTGTTGCTATTGGGTCGACCAGATAGCTCAGCAGACTAAAGAGCCTGCATAGACAGAGCGCAAGGGCTGGGGTTTGATACCTGGCACCATACGCTGTGTCACCCTGCCTCCTGGGGCATGCTGAGATAGTGATTGAGACTGGGTATGGCAGCGTGAGCCTGTAATCCCACCCTGAAAAACAGGAAGGCTCACTACAAGTTTGATCTATGTAGTGTAGCCCTGTAGACCCTGTACTACATATATTAAAAAAAAAAAAGTGTTGCTATTTCCTGGTGACCTGAACCAGGAAGTCCTTTGCAGTCTTTACAGTGTTGTTTATTCTCAAAGTCTATGGGCAGGAGGTCAAAGCGGGCAGTCCATGAGCGCTATCTGGACTATCTGGCTATTTGCATCTGTATCTGTGAGGCGTCACAAACTAAAGCTGGGTCCCAAGTCATGCACGTACTGAAAGCTGAGCTCTCTATTTGCCTTCTTTGTTGTGGACTTGGGTAAAATCATGATTCTCTTTCCTCAGCTTTTATGGGAGAGGAGACAGCATTGGACAGTGCTGTGCTCTTAGCTGAGCAAGAGCGTAACTGTCGCAGCCCTTCCCCACCAAGCAGGCTGGGCATGTTCACTTGTGTGTGCAGTGATTTTTCCTTTCGATGTTGCTGATGGCCAGTCTGACCCTAGGTAGCAGAGCAGAGGGCTGGCGCTCTGTTGACCTGAAGCTTCTGCAGCTATTCAGTTCCTACAATGCTCCACTGCCTTGAAGTAAGTGGGGCAGAGAACACACAAAGAACAGAGCACCCAGGATTCACCAGGGAAGATAGAGATGCAAATATAATTCCTTTGCAGCCTTCACAATGTTGTTTATTCTCAAAGTCTATGGGCAGGAGGGCAAAGCGGGCAGTCCATGAGGGCTATCTGGAGCCTCACAAACTAAAGCTGGGTTCCAAGTCGAGACCAAAGCCTTTGTCTGGTTTTCTTCCTCCTGGCCTCCATGACCAGGGTATGCTGCAGAAGCCAAGGCTGAACAAGAACGCACCTGCCGCAGGGGAAGGGAAGGCCGAGGCAGGCCAGCCTCCAGCAAAGTGTGTTCACCTGCCTGCAGAAAGACTGTCACTGGTAGCCTGTGCTGCTTGGAAACACAGGACATCACTGGCTAGGATGGATTCTCTGCCACATGTAGATGGACATCAGACTGGGCCAATTTTGTTAAAAAATGTTAAAGTTGATTTAGCCAAGAAACACGGTTGTCTGGTTGTCTACTCCATAAACAGAAGAGCCTCATGACGGACAGCAAGCATGGCTAGTCTACAGACAAGGCAGTTCCTACCCAAGAGGCCTCTTACTTTTATTGGGTTCCAGAGGAAAGGAATTAATTATTTGCAGACTTCAACAGGGGGCAGAGTCTCTAGCAGGGGAAGTTCCGCCCTCTTGTGCTACTTTTACCCAGTTTGCCTGCCTGTCCTGCTTTGTTAGCTCACGGTGCATGTGGGCTTGCTGTGTGATGAGTCACTGGCTCTCTTTCTTCCCCCGCCCCTCCCAGTGCAGGTGCCTGCTTGTTTCCTGTCAGGTACTGCTTCAAGCCTGGTTAGCTCCTTGCCTCAGTGACACTCCACATTCTGACTCCAGAGTCTGGGGGCAAATCTGTCTCTGTGTCTTATTTGCTGTTTGGGTTTGAGCAAGTGACAACCTGCTATAAAGTCCTGCTAGTTTTCTACCTCAGGAGGAAGTAGAATTCTGGGAAGTGTAGTCTGGCCTAGCTAAATGAGCACATTACAAAGCTACAACAGGCCTTAAGTAAAACTTCACTGAAACTGCTGCCTTCTGGCTGCCCTGCTATGGCTCACGCCTCAGGAAATGGATCTGCCCTTTAAACCAGTACCATGTACCCCCCCATCCCTGGTTGCTTTCTGCCCTTCCCCAGAGACTCCCACTTATTTAAGAACAGATCTTTTTTTTCTTAAACTGTATGAATGTATGTATGTATGTATGTATGTATGTATTTATGTTATGGCCTGCTCAGCCTGCCCTGGGGTTGGGGTTGGGGCTGGTGTAGCATGTGGTGCCGGGGATCGAACCTTGGTCTCTGTGGTTGCCTAAGCTTACCTAAGCAGGCACTTTAGAACACTGAGCCATCTCACCAGCCCCAAGAACTGATCTTCTAAGAAGCAGACACACTGAGATCAAGTAAGTGTGCAAGAAACACGCTAGGGGCAGTGCCAGTGAAGGAAATGGGAAATCTCAGAAAGGCTGGAAAAGCTTCAGTCTGTGATGCAAATCCGGCCTCAGAAATGAAGAAAGAAAGGTGGGCTTTGAGGTGATGTGAACTGTAGCTCTTTTTAAGGAAAGTTTGGCCAAGCTTCTTCTGAGAGGAACCTCACATTTCCTAGAGCCACTCCGGCCTCAGTATCCCAGAGAGGCCCATCTCCAAAAGCAACCTTCAGGAAAATGCCGTGCTGAGGTTCAGAGTACAGAGGCAGGGCCCTCGGGCAGCTGCTCTCCAGGCAGCGGAGGTTGAGGGGTTTGCCCTAGGGGCCTGCTGCTTCACTCATTTCTTGTTCTTTACAAGACTGGGACTTGGCCTATCCTCCCCTTTTGGAGATGAAGCGTAGCTAAATTAGGTCCAGGAGCTTTGCCAGGGGTAGATGATGGGGATACTCAGAAGGAAAGAACTTTCTAGGGTGCCCGAATGCTGGACAGTGGAGCTGCTGGTTGGCCCACAGGGTTGATGACTTAGTACACATTGCTTAAGGACAAACCAAATCCAAGCAGAACCAGTGAAATTTCCTGCTGCGAATGGGGCGGTACCCAATTTGCAGGAGATAAGGCCTTGCAAAATACAGGTCTAGGCGCTTTCCGTGGTTTTCTATTCCTAGTCTCTTGAGAAATCAGATGGAAGCGTCTGCAACAAATGAATGTAATGAAGTAGAAATAATTTTAGTGTAAGCACTGGAACACCAAGAATTCATTAAAATGTTAACTTCTGGGAAGCAAGAGTTGTTTTTTCTGAAACTGGATGGCAGCCAGATAGTGGGTATCTGTACAGGACAGGACTTAGTTGCTTTTTGGGTCATGGATTTTCTGTATTTTGAGGGTTATTTTCTCCCACAGCTGCATAACAGCAAAAACAAATGAATTCACCATCTCACAACCTCTTGTTACTGTCTCATGTGCAGAGCAAATTCCACTCCTCCAATAAATGCAAACTGCTTTCCCTGTAATGTTCACCAAAGAGTTTTCTAGTGTAACCTAGAGTCCTGATCATGGTTACGCATCTACACAAACAAAGACATATAAATTGCTCTGCTAACCTTATTGTTCGTTTCCTGGCTCCTAAGTCAAATTGTGTACTTTTAACAATCATTTATTGCATTGCTTCCCTGAAAATATAGGGACTGATTTGCTAGATCAACGAAGCCTGTGTTGATACCTACTAAGCATTTGATATGGATCATGAAGAAATGATCTTTCCATGGGTTGCAGAGATAGCTCAGCAGTCTAAGCACCTGCCTTGGCAAGTGCAAGGACTAAGGTTGATCCCTAGTCCCACATGTCATGCTGGCTCCACTCCAGGCCCGCGGAGCTGGCCACTGAAACCGAGCGTGGTGGCACACATCTGTCATCCCAGCACTGGAGACAGGAGGATCACTACAAGTCCGAGTTGTGTAGTGAGGCCCTATACCAAACACATAATTTTTTTTTTAAAAGATGTTTCCAGTCTGTCTGCCCAGAAGGAAAAACTCAAAGGCACGTTGTCTTCATTTCTTGTTAAGTTACACAAGGGGAACAACACTTCTTTCAGATTCAGATTCCCTAGAGACTGTTCCTTTTGCAAGTTTACAGATGAATAAACCGCACA
The DNA here is from genome assembly GCA_004027915.1 of Capromys pilorides. Classification (NCBI taxonomy): domain Eukaryota; kingdom Metazoa; phylum Chordata; class Mammalia; order Rodentia; family Capromyidae; genus Capromys; species Capromys pilorides. The sequence goes on from PVKN010021519.1 coordinate 7,744, forward strand.
TGCTAATTAGGACCCCTTGCCCTCCTAATCAGCACAGGAGATACTGAAAAGCAACCTTCTGTTGGCAGTTTCTAGGGCACTGACTGTCTTCAAAACACTCATTTCTTCCTAATTCAAAGCATTCCCCTGAACTTAGCAATGTTTGCTGGAGCTGGGTAAACAATCTGTTCTGACACCTCCTGGTTGCTGGCAGCTTCATATCCGGGTGAGACTGAGAAGTGAGTTCATTAACATTTCCCAGACAGGGCTATGCATTGGTTCAGCAGTGTCAGGGACTGGGAGGAACAATGTCCCAAAATACTTGAATACCTCAAGTGTGGAGCCCTTATGTCTTTCTTGTTGATAATGGAATCTCTCTCTGGCCAGGATCTCTGCGCTCCATCCTTTCTACCCAGGCCCATCAATTTTTCCAACTAAAAGAAATCTTTTGCTGTCTTCGCTGCTGTCCTATTCCACAATCAGGGCTTATCCCTAGGTAGGTTGTGCTGGTGCTACTGTCTTTCCAGGAAGCAAACAGCCACTGGCCTGTCCTTCCCCTACGCGAACATCAGCTCTTGGCTTCTTGCCCAAGACTCAGAATGCTAGAGAATAACATCCAAGCTGACCTGTGCTCCAGGACTGGTAAGTGATCTTCTCTATCTGGGTCACTACCACCTAGGCGCTGGGAGGCTGAAAAATGCACCCCCCCAATCAGGCCTGTGGTAGCTCACCTTAAAAGGTAAATGCCTGTAGATACTAATGCAAATGGCCAAAGATGTGACTAAATCAGTGATTTTGAGATAGCGAGATCGTATTGGATTGTTTGAGTGGACTGTAAATGCAATAATACACTGTACTTTCCTGCAGTAAGAGGCTAAGGGAGGTTAGGAGATGACCCTCAGGAGAAGCAATGCGACAGTGAGCAGAGCAGCCAGAAAATGTTGGCCTTGGGATCCGGAGTGATGGATCTATAGACCCTGAAAGGTGCCAGGCAGCTGGAGCAGGGAGAAGCAGGTCGGAGATCCTCTCTGAGAGGCTCTGCAGGGAGTGTGGTCCTGGTGGCACCATGATTTCAGACCTCTACACTCCAGATTGGCGAGAGTATAAATTTCTGCTGCTGTGAGCCATTAGGCCATGGTAATTTGTCCCAGCAGTGCTAACACCCTCCTGTACCAGGTATTACTGAACTGTGCCAGCCTTGGGCTAACCTGAAACCTGGTTTTCTCCTCCAACCCACTGTGTACACAGAACTTTCCTGGACTTGTTCCTCTGCATGGTTTTCAAAACCTTTTGTGATCACATCTTCTTTCTTTTCCTTTAAGTTTTAGTTTCCATCCTTAGAAACAAGACTCATGATAACTATTGCATTGAGTGCTTCTGATTATTAAGCACTGTGCTGAGAGATTCCTTGTGTTACCTTTCATCCTGGCAACAACACACTGAGGTTAGCATAGTTATTCTTAATTTACAGATGAGGAAATCGAGGTCCAGAGAAGTTAGTGGCCCACATGAGTGAGGGGGCTGGAGGATTTCCATGCTTTCAGAAAGCGAACAATTCTGTTCAATTAGTATTAGTATTTGGGATTTTTCCATTAGTATTTTTTCCCAATTAGTATTATTCTGCTAATACTATTTTGTAGTATGTTTTTGGCTCCAGAACATAACCCTTTCCTGAAGTTTTCCTGTAGACTAGTTTCCTCTCTAAGTGAGGTAGAAATCTGCTCATCCAGCATCTAGCACAAGTCCAGACCTAGTCTATGCTTAGTTTGTTCTTCTGTAAAATATCTTCTTGGAAGATCACAACACAAGGGTTTCTTCTTAATTTCTCAAGTATTTTCTATTTGCTGTAGGACCCTTGGAAGATACAAGGAAGAAAATATTCCAACCTTTCAGGATTTTTTTCCTCCCTGAAAATAATTAAAAAGATAGGGATTTTTTTCAATTAGTATTTTTTTCAATTAGTATTATTCTGCTAATACTATTTTGTAATATGTTTTTGGCTTGAGAACATAGCCCTTTTCTGAAATTTTCCTACAGACTAGTTTTCTCTCTAAGTGAGGTAGAAAGAAACAAGGCGTGACCCTTCCCCTTTCGCCTGATAGCCACAGTGGGTGCGATCCGAGGTGGCTGTCACGCCACCCCCAGTGCCAGATACTGCTGCTGCCTCTCTGAGGAACAGTTAAGGAAACATGCCTAATTGTGAAAGTTGGGGAGGCCCCAGGGCCTATGGCTGATATCCTTCAAATTCCTTCACCCCCGTGGATTATACTCAATATTGAGACTCCTTCTGTCACAGGGGCAGAGGTCTCTGCCCCTGCCATTTTTGTGGGAGACTGGGAAGACATTGTTAAGCTGTCCCCATAATAGCAGATGTGTTCTAGATGCCCTGTGGCAGATCTGGAAGATCCTGGAGCCGACTGCCACAGGCTGGAAGCACAGACCTCATCTAGATAGATGGCCCTGTCATCCCGACAGTCTTCAAGACAGTCTTCAAGACATTCCAAAAGTCTTCAAGTGGGTCTGCAGAATGTGGCCTTTTGCATGTGGTGTGGGTAGCTTGTGCGGCCCACTCCTCCTCTGTGTAAGCAGTGCTCCCCCACACCCCATTGGATCCAGGGAGTGGGGCTCCTTCCAGGGCCCATCCTCCTTGCTGCAACACAGATCTCAAGGAAGGCCTTGCTTAGTGGTCCTGCTCCCTGTTGAGGACAGTGGACTCAGTAGGTTGCACTAAAAAGGCTTGGTAACCCTAGGGGTGATTAGCCCTGAGGAGCTCTGGAGATTGCTTGTGTGAGTGGCAGCAAAGACTGAAGGCCTTCAGGTGTCAAGGTCCAGGGATTGAGGCCCCTGGTGGAGATGGCCAGACTCAAGGCTCAGAACTTGGTGCTAATACAAAGGAGATGAAAGGTCAAGGCCCAAGGTCAGGCTAGTGGTAGCATGTCATCATGTCATGGTGGGGGGAGGGAGGAAGAGAGAGAGAGAGAGAGAGAGAGAGAGAGAGAGAGAGAGAGAGAGAGAGAACTAGAGAGCTGCAAATGGGCCAAAAACTCAGCTGCCTGGAGCTGATGGTAGTGGTTAACAGTGGCCTGTGGCTGTGACACTAAGAACTGTCACAACAAGAGTTGTGACACTAGGAACTGAGAGCTGTTGGCACTCAAAGCCCAGGGTTGGTAACCTCAAGAGAACAAGGATTTGCAAGTTCAAAATAAATGTAAAAGACAAGGGTCACGTTTTCAATATGCCTCAGGGTTATAACTTGGCACAGAGCACTCATTCAATGAATGCTTTACTGATGGGATAAAAAAACTCAAGTATTTTATTGAGTGGAAAATGCTTCTCTGACCTCTTAGGTAACATAAACAGGATCTGACAGCTCTGCAAACCCAACTAAACATCTTAGTTTAGGTTGGAGGCAGAAGTCTGTGCCCCTTGTGAGTGCCTAAAAGTAGGGAGATCAGCCAAAGCTCCATCTGCCTCCTTCATCCAGCTGTTCAGGTGGAAGCTGAGTGCTTGCTTACCTGAGCTCCAGGGGTTATGTGAAAACCGAGGGAGATGATGTTCCTACGCTGCAACACACATGCGCAAGTCCCCTGTAAATGAGGAGGCACCTCTTTTCATTTCTCTTGGTATCCTTGCTATGTAGGTGAACTGTGTGCTGAACATGATTAAAATTTGTCTCCAGCTATTGACCACACCTACTTCTCAGTAACATTATATAAGAATTTAGACTCTAAATTTGTAGCATTTCTTTTTTTAATTAAAATTTTTTTAAGCATTTCTGTTAGTATTAAATACCTTTTAGCATTTCTATTAGTTTTAAATATCTTTTAATAACACATGGCCCCTCCTGGAATTTTTTTCCATATTTATATCAATTTTTCAGACTTAGTTTTGGTGCCCATTGCCAGACCTCAGCCTAGTAAGCCATGACTTTCTTATACAAATTTAAAAGCAAATGTTGTGGTCCTGGTGACTGAACCTAAGAACACTCTACCCCTGAGCTCTGTCTCCAGTCATTTTCAATTTTTATTTTGAGGCAGGGTCCAGTTCAGTTATCCAGGCTGCTCTCAGATTTATAATCATCCTACTTCAGCTTCCCAAGTAGCTGAGATTACAGGTGTGACTACCCTGCTTAACTTAAATTCTTTACTTTATAGGTATCTCTATGTGACTATTTCAGGGGAGTGATAAATCTTCAGGCAACTGTTTTACAGAAGTGCTAAATCTTTTTATCTCTTTAATAAATCTGTACAGTGTTGGAGGAGCACTTTGCTGTTGGCATTGGTGGATGTATCTACTACGGGGAGAAAACACCTGACACACACAACATTCCAGAGAACAGGATTATTTCACCTCAGGGTTTTGGACCGCATCAGCTGGCCCCAGCAAGGAGGAAGCCTGCTTGCTTCATGGCATCCTGGCACCGTAAGAGCAGGCAAGAGTGAAGTCCAAAAAGAGGCTCCTAGTGACCCAGCACCTCCAGTTTGGCCCTACTGCCTAAGGGCACATGCAGCTCTGGACTCATCAACAGAATAATGCATTGAAGAGGAGCGCATGCTACTAGTCCCTTTACCAGCTCTGAGTGCTGTCCTTGAGACTTTTAGAGGACATGACACTAGACAAAATATAGGACTCGTAAAGTCCTATATTTGTGTAAGTATTTCCGGGCACTACTTGAGACACCCTTACAGTAAATACCTATTCATTATTTATCTGAAATGCAAGTAGAATTGGCTGTCACATCTGTTCTTACTCACCCAGTCTGGCGATCCTACTTTATATTCAACAATGTGAGCATGGAATCCTTAGCTTACATCCCTTGCCCCTTTGAGACTAGAATGATGCACCATTATCTCTACCCACCTCAGTGAAGTCTGATTTTTAATGCTTAAGTCCTTGGTTTCCATTCAGCTGTGTTACGCCTTTCCATTTTTATTTCTTCTTTTGAGTTCTTACACTAGGGAGACTATACGATATTTACACATGTAGGTCTGGTTTATACACTTATGAGTATATCTCCAAGATACATCCACTTATATATGAAGTCTTTCAGTTTATCATTCTTTATAGCTGAGTCATATTCCACTGTATAAAAATACCACATCTTTTTCAACCATTCTTCAGATGATGGGCGTTTTGGCTGTTTCCAAGATTTGGAAACCACAAATTGTGCTGCTATGAACATAAGTGCACAGATATCACTATGATATGATGTTTTCAGTTCTTCTGGAAAAATTCCCAGTAGGGGGATAGCTGGATTGAATGGGATCTTGAGTTCTAGTTTTTTAAGGTGTCTCCACACTGCTCTCCATAATGGTTGACCAGTCTGCATTCCCACCAGCAGTGGAAAAGGGTTCCTTTTTCCCCACAGCCTCTCCAACATTTGTTGTTGGTTGATTTCTTTATGATAGCCATCCTTTTTGGGGTGAGATGGTATCCAAGTGTTGTTTTGATTTGCATTTCATGAACGGCTAGCGATGTGGAGCATTTCTTCATGTATTTATAGGCTTATTGAATTTCTTTCTCTGAGAAGTGTGTGTTCATCTCGGATGCCCATTTCTGGATTGGGTCTTTGAATTTTGGGATCCTAATGGTTTTTAGTTGTTTATAAATTCTAGATAGAAGACCTTTGTCTGAATACTTATTAGTTAAATTTTTTTTCAAAATTTGTGGGTTGTCTTTTCACTCTATTGGAAATTTCTTTTGATGTGCAAGAACTTCTCAAGCAGAGGAGGTCCCAGTTGTTGATTCTTTCAAGTGCTAAATATGCATTTTGATTTTTGTCCATGAACTCTGTGAAGTCTGATTCTTGTTCCTCTGTGGGAACCCTTCCATTTTTTCCCCTAGGAATTTTTCTAATGTGCATTTAGTATTTTTAAGGATATACAAGAATTTCAGGGGTCTAATAATAAAGCTCTCATAAAGGTTCAGGGACTCTGGTAATTACATCATGTATCTGGTAGTATAACCGATCATCCTGACTTGCCTTAAACTTTCCTACCCTATCCATTTTTGTTTGAATAGGAGCTCGTTGAGGTTATCACTTATATCTTTGAGCTCTGAATTTGTAGTCCATAGTGCAGTGAGTGAGAGAGAGTTGAACAAAAGTTGGCTAAAAGAAAAAAATGATTGAATATGGGTTGCACCTTAGGACTAACTAAACATTTTTAAAGTTTCATTCATAAAATTTCTAAGACAGTGTATAACAATTGTTGAAAAGCATGAAGATTATCTCTGATAACCATCCCCTGACATCAGGCATACATCCAAGAATGAAGGACTGCACGTTGGTTTTTGAGGAAAGGAGAGAATAAAGTCAGTCTCAATTCCAAGTATGAAAAATATGAAGCAGAAAAAGATTTAATTAAGAAACATAGGCGGATGTATTCAGATGCAGAGTGACACTCATGTTTCATTTTGTCACCCTTGCTGAGAGGCCTGGGAGCATGAGAAAACAATTTTTCCCAGTTTTCAATGAATGACAACAAGGTGTCCCTGCTGTTTAGAACAATGACATTCCACCATTTGATAGAGCCAAGAGGCCAGCAAGGGCTCCCTGGATTAGGTCCAGAGAGCCTTCTCCAGATAGGGGTGTGAGGGGTGACTGACTTCTGAGGCCATTAGGGTGCTGTGGAGGGAGTGAAATGCCCTTTGATGTGAAGCTGCAACCCTGGGTGTAGAGAGCTAATTCCTAGTCTCAAACCCTCTGTATAAACAAATCACAGTCAGACTGTGCTGTGTGGAAGGGCTCTGAGGTCCTCCTCGTCCCAGAGCAAATGCTCATCTTCCTGAGCTCCACTACACATCTCTCTCACCCTTCCTATGACTGCAGCAAGTAATTCACCTATCTTGGGAAGTTTTATAGGTGCTGTAAATAACAAATTTCCTTGGCTGCTTGTAATTGAGCACAACTTCATTTTCTTTAGTGCAGTAAAAGTAAATATTTTCTCAGCGATCAAAGCTTAGCTGTTAACCTCTGCCACGCATAAGGTGATTCTAATTTGGTGTCCAACTGCCTTATCTTTCTTCATCTATTTATTGTTTATTCAACCATGTGAATATTCCAAGAAGGCTGATATCCTATTCTTCAAGAAGTGTGGAACAGCCATCATAGTAGCCAAGCTCTCAGTTTTCTAGAACTCTACCTTGGAATTGTTTTCTTAATCTACGCTTCAGTTTAGTATCATCCTAGATGCTAATCCCCACATAGTGGTTGTCTTCCCAGTGATGTCCTGTGACTCCCTCAGAACTAAAGGATCATGTGATTTTTAAGGGCCCAATCACAAAGTTTTCTCACTTTTTGTGCCTCGCTCAAAGGTTCATATCCTAGTGTTCTTGCCCCCTTCTCAAGCGGTTGTGAAAGTGCCTTCTCAGGAGCGTTCTGTTGTGCTCACATGGGTGCCTGTGTGTCCTGAATCAATTCTAGCATTTACCTTTCATGGCCATTGTGACCTTGGGTGAAGAGGTGGAAGTCACACTGTGCCAGATCTGGTGAATAAGGTGTGTGAGAACGCACCATGATGGCTTTACCAGCCCATCTTTTGGTTGGATGGCATTCAGCATCATCATTCACCGAAATTTTGATCACACCTTGTAGAGTCACTCACTAATGAGGATTTCTAGAACCTTTCAGAAAGTGGCAAGGACAGTGGGGTGAGTGTGTTGGAGGAGGTTCAATAGTAATGTCATTTTTACTGCAATCTATTTTTGAGACGTAAACATTCAGCATGTATTTTGACCAGTCTTCATAGGTGTATAGTACAATCCAGGTA
>PVKN010021520.1:0-15502 GCA_004027915.1 Capromys pilorides
GCAATAAGCTGCCTCTCCAGATATTTGTGTTTTAAATCACCTCTCCTTGTTTTTGCAGTACTAGGAATTGATTGCATCCAGATGCTTCACATTAAGCCATATCTGAAGACATCTAAAAAGTTGTTTTCAGTTTTAAATGTTCAGGTAGGATTTAGCTAAATAACTAAGTGACCTAGGGTGTGCTCCAACTTGTGATCCTCTTACATCAGCCTCCCAGAATGCTGTGCTTCCTGGTGCATGGACCACGTGCCTTTGCAAATTGCTGTAAGACTCTTACAATATAGAAAAATTAGCATTACGGTTTGTGTCTCGGTGTCACGCCAGAACCTTGTGCAGTGCCGGAGGTCAGGATTTTCAGAGACAGCTGGCTCTGCAGTGGATGACTGATTCATAGCCTAATGCTGGGATTGAGATTGAGCGCTACACCCCTTCTAGGGTGTGCAGCCCATGTAAGGGACGAAAAGAATCTGCTTTCTCTTGTGTTGCTTTTGCTGCTTTCCACCAGCATGAGCTGCTGCCTTCTGCCATGTGCCACCCTGCCATGGAGCCAGCTGAGTATGCACGATACTCCCAAACCATGAGTCAGATAAACCTTTCGTCCTTTCACTTGTGGGTATTGGAAATTTTGTCCCAGTAATGAGAAAAGTAACTAAGAGGTAGGAAACACAAGGCTCCTTTTATTTTTTCAGATGTGTGGGTTACATTTCAGGGGTGTTTTGTGTTGTTCTCCAAGGGGATAAGCAAGGACAAGAACCTCCCTTCCTCCGTTCTGTGCTGCTTCTCTGGGGAGCACGGGGCAAGGCTCAGGCTGGCTGGGCCGCGCTACCTGCAGGGGCCCAGGCTTGGAGGTGTTGGCATTTTTTTGATGTATCCTTCAGTGAGTGTTTTCTCTTAGGAGGGAAAGGACAATTGTCTTTCCTTGGCCTTAGCTGGGTCCCAGCTGCATGAATGATCACCTCAGATTTCACAGTATTTCACTTCTAGGAAAGCAAGGACGTAACATTATTCCAGTCCATTCTGATAGCATGGCTGGAAAGAATAAACAGGAGAATGTTTATTTGTTTCAGACTGCTTAATACACAGTGCTTAGTGAATATGAATGTTGCCTAGCTCTGCATGGTTTAATGCAAAGAGAAATTACTCACTTTCAGCCCAAATAAAAACATGAGATAGTTGAAAATTGAGTGGAGTTTGGAATATCCAAGGTGGCCTGGGAGCTAGCAGTGATCATACCAACCAGTGGAGGCCTGGGTGTCATCTAGGAGTGTGCACCGAGCCATTTCCTATGCATATCCTTGTCCATTTTGCTTTATTTGCACAGGAAAACACAGACTCAATATGGCGCCCGCGGCGAACAGTACTGACCTGAACGGTTTCACACTCCTGGGACTGACGGGCATCTCAGAGCTCCGCATCCCCCTCTTCATCATGCTCACCCTCATCTATCTCAGCACCCTCCTTGGAAACCTGGGCATGGTAACGTTGATCCTGCTGTACTCCCGTCTGCACACCCCCATGTATTTCTTCCTCGGCAACCTCTCCCTGGTGGACTCTATTTACTCCTCGGCCGTGACTCCCAAGGCGATGGCTGGACTTCTCACAGGGGATCAAGTCATCTCCTACGGGGGCTGCGCTGCTCAGATGTTCTTCTTTCTGGCTTTTGCCCTTGCTGACTGCTTCCTGCTTGCCGTCATGGCCTATGACCGCTATGTCGCAGTCTGCAAGCCCTTGCAATACACCACCACGATGACTGCGAGTGTGTGCGCTCACATGGCCCTTGGCTGCTACGCCTGGAGCTTTGTAGAATCTTCCATCCATACTGGGCTCACCTTCTCCCTCGCCTTCTGCCATTCTAACATGGTCCATCACTTCTTCTGTGACATCCCCCCAATGCTGGCCCTTTCCTGCTCTGCCATCCACGTGAATGAGGTTGTGCTCTTCATCCTCGCAGTCTCCTTTGCCCTGGCGGTGATCTTGACCTCCTACCTGTTCATACTCATTGTCATTCTGAGGATGCACTCTGCAGAAGGGCGGAAGAAAGCATTCTCCACCTGTGCCTCCCACCTCACCGTGGTGACCATGTTCTATGGGACTGTCATCTTCATGTACCTGCAGCCCAGCTCCAGTCACTCGATGGACAATGACCAAATGGCTTCTGTGTTCTACACAACCATAGTTTCCATGTTGAACCCGATTATCTACAGTTTAAGGAATAAAGAGGTTAACAATGCTCTGAAGAAGGCCACAGAGAAGTGTAAGACTCTGCTCAGCACATAATTTTAATTAGCAAAATGGTACACTTTATATAGTTAATCAATTATTTACTGTCATGCAAGAAACTAACCAAAGACTCGGTGGGTTCATATGGTGACTTATTGTTTATTATCCCTACCTGGCCTGGAAGTTCCTCTGCTGCTTGCATCTGGGCTTCCCCTTGATATGCATAGGTTCTCCGAGGACAACTGAACTGGAGGCCTCAGGTGGTCTCACTCATATTTATGGTGGCTGTGGCAGGAGACTTGCTAGGTCACCTTGGTTCATCTCCCCACGGTGTTGTATCTCCTGAGGTTGGACTGTAGGACATCTTTCTGTATGACATCTTCAGGCCAGTGTTCTTGCTGTCAAAAAGCACAGAGATCCTCCTGAAGTGAACTCATTCCTTTATTCCCCCATACCAGGAGAGCAAAAATAAGTGACCATCCTGACCCCAATCCAGTGATGAAGAAGGACACAGTGCCTCTCAAGGAAAAGGTTACAAAGAATTCGTGGCTATGGGGATGACCTCACACAAGGAGAAATTAGGCAAATTAGGCAACACTGTTATAATAAGGAAAACAGTGGCAGAAACTGCAATGTGCTGTTCTTCCACAGTGGAGGTTTCTGTCACAATGTCTCTTTCTCTGTAACCTCCAGAGTGTTAACAACATGCCTTTCATTGTCTTCACTACTTCACCTGGAAGTCAGGGCAAAGAGATGAAAGAAAAAACAATTTCTTCTCTAGTAAGCAGTACAGTAGCTCTGTGCATTACTTTCTACAACATTCTATTATCAAGAATTCTGTCATATGGCCAAAACCATCTACTAACACAACTTCTAACTTAAATCTCTAGCTGAGTCCCAGTGTACCTAACTGAAATTCTGATACCTTGGAAGAAAAAGAGAGTAGAATTAGGATGGACGCAGTAGTCTTCACAAAGATTTTGTACCTGAATCTGAATTGCTAGTTTTGTTTCCAAAATTTGTTTTCCAGTTTAATTTTTTCCCTTCTGAAAGTTTTCTCTCTGGACATTTCACTATTCCTTTACTAAAAACTCTTTGCTTATCTTTGCATTTCGATAGCTGTCCTAAAGAATTTCTTGTCCTCTTTTATCTTTGTCATAGGATTTAAGTAAGTCTTAGAAATTCAATATCATTTTTATTAATTTCTCATTTTTCAACTCATAGATAACATAACATGCATACCCTGGACTCCAGTTTAGCTAGATTATTTTAATATTTGAAAGGAAGAGATTGTGTGAATTGCTCATGTACTGGATACCAAGGGTGAGGAAATAGGAACCTCAATGCCCACATCACAAAGGGTCCATTCCCTCTGAGGGAGATGTGGAAGGGCCTGGCAGTGGGCTTGCAGCATAAGGGTGTCCTGAATTTCATCATCCCAAGCCAGCAAAACATGATGCAGCCCTTGGAAACCACAGTGAAAGCCTAGCACTAAAATAAACACATTTGAGCTTTTATCCTGTAGATGGTGTTTAATGCCACAAGAATGGATGCTGTCTATAAAGGGTTGAAGAAGGAAAAGAAATGTCTCAAGTGCCGAGACTGGGAACTTTGTCAGCAAGAGGTCAGGTGGCTCAGCTGCCAGGAAAGACCAGTGGCATTTGTCTTCAAAACTAAGTAAAGAGACATCTCTCAGTGGGGAACATGTGGGTGGATGTTGTTGATAGAAGAAATAATACCGAGACTGGGAACTGTCCACAGACCATAGCCATGTGAAGTTGATTGATGACTTAGAGTAGTTTTTGTTGAATTGTAGGGGTAAAAATTTCATGAAACCGATGCTTTACTATGTAGTCAGTGATTGTTATTATACTAAGTCTGCATAGCAGAGTTCACCCTTTGCACTTTTATCCTCTTTTTTGCCTGAGCATTAACATGAACACTTTCATGAGCATGAACAAGTTCATGAGCATGAACTCGAGAGTTCATTGAGGCCCTCAGTGTCAGGAAATGGGAAGACTCTGTCAACACAACAAGCTTTCAGAAGGAGGTGGCTGGTAAGAGGCATTGCAGAAGAGGGATTTATTTCTCTTTGGACAAAAACCCTTGTAGGAACAGGAAGAGACCACACTCAGGATTTTGTGTGAATTGTGAAGTCGTGAATCCTGAGATAAAGGCAGGGATATTGAATAAAAACTGAGAGATAAACAGAGGGGGAGAGGCAGGGGAAAAATAGAATGCACACCTAGAATTAATAAGCAAATTCAGTATAGTAAGATACAAAGCTGTTATGGTTTATGTATAGGTGTACGCTCCAAGCCCCCTGCAGTGATGGGGCGGCTTCTGGAGTTTGTGATTGATCGCTGTGGGTGTGGGTGCTGCCCCTGCCCTGGGACAGGTGATCCCCATCACAAGGTGAGGAGGAATGAGTTGCCAGCTGGCAGTGAGCTACAGCCACTCTCCTTTTGTTCTCTTGCCTTTTGTCACCTCCGTGAACTGCTGCTCTCTGCCCTGTGCCATGCTGCCATGGAGCCAGCAGAGTAGGGACTGAAACCTGCAGTAACTGTGAGCTAAATAAGGCTTTCCTTCCTTTATGTTGAGTGTTGGGTATTTGTCCCAGCAAGGAGAGAGAAGAGTAACTGAGACAAAAGCCAACCTTCAAAAGTCAATAGCATACAAATGGATACACATAGCAAACTTTGTGAGAGAGACATTGGGGGGAAAATTGTTTTTCACAGTAGCATTCATAAACAAGAAATACTTAGTAATTAGCCTAACCAAGGATGTAGAAATGGCCTTCCAAAGATTAAACTTGAACTCATACTTCTCACACGCACCAAAGCAAAACTGAAATGGATCAAATATATAAATATTAAGTTAAAAAACCCTTAATCTTCTTGAAGATAGATTTGGCAAAACCCTCAAAGACATAGGTGTAGGCAAAGACTTTAAGAACAAAATCTTGATTGCACGAGAAAAGTTACAAGGAATCAAAAACAGGGATCTTATCTTCTTAAAAGCTTTTGTAGAGCAAGAGAAATAAGAACAGAGTGAAAAGGCAACCCACAGGGCGAGAAAAATATTTTACTAGCTATTTCTCCAGCAAAAGACAACTCTCTAAAATAGGTAAAGGACTCAAAAAATAAAATCAGAATCCCTAAATTTAAAGACTCAGTCCAAAAACTGGACATCTGAACTATACGCACAATTGTCAGGTGCAGAAGCAGAAGCAGCCAATAAATATATGAAAAAATGTTCGATATCACTGGTCCTGTGAGAGAGACAAATTAAAATACTGAGATTCCACCTAGAAAGCATGGCTGTCATAAAGAAATCTATCAATAATAGATGCTGCTGTGGCTGTGGGGAAGAGGAATGCTTCTCCACTGTTGCTAGGAGATCAGGCTGGTGCAACTACTGCAGAACTTTCTGAAAAAACTAAAACTCGTGTTTCCATCTGACTCGACTGTTTCTCTTCTTAGTGCCTTCCTAAAGCAACTGGAAGGATCACATCACAGGGACACATATCACTCTTGTTGACAATAGCACAACTTGCAATAGTTACATCTTATTTTTTTTTTTTTTTTATGTATTTAGTACAGGGTCTACAGGGTCTCAGTACATAGATTGAACTCGTAATGATCTACCTGTTTATAGCTTCCCAAGAGCTGGGATGACAGGGATGCACCACCATGCCCAGGGTTGGGCTGGCACAGCAGGTGAGGAGTGCTGGATTGAACTCCTGGCCTCTGCACCTGCTTTCCAGTGCTTTAATCCACTGAGCTATTTGGCCATCCCCCAAATTCCCTTTGATGGGTGTGATCACTGTGTTTGTCAAAATCTACTAATATTAATTAAGAAGAACAGGTTGGATCCATGTGCAGACTCCAGCAACCTCAATGAATATAAACAATATGCATCATAAACATGAGCTGAGAGTCATAATAGCAAGGATGAAACTGAGGAAGGCCACTTAGAGCAGGAAGGCAGGAGGTGGGCAGGAAGGGGTCGAATCCCGCTCATGTGTCCACTCCCCTGGAGAACTCTGGGTGCTGCAATCAGGCACTGATAAAACAGAAAGGAGAATGTAAACACGTGCGACTGCTAGTCAAGAACAATTTCGTTTTAAGAGTTATCATGAGGAGGCAGACGTAAGTGACATGGCCCTGTGATGGTATTGACAGGCATAACGCAAGCCTGAGGGTTCAGAGGAGGTGGGCCGGCCCAAGAGCTCTAAGTGTGCTTCCTGTAGACGGGCTGCGGGCTGCGCCCCACCAGGCTCAGAGTTATGGGAGGAACACCACATCGGTATTTCAAGTAAAGTCTCATCACCCTGACTCAAGGTTTAGTCTATTGACCCTTAGATCTGGAGGGAACGTTAGCAAGGACCTAATGTTGGTCCTGCGTCCAATGAGTGAGGGAAACCCGTGCTCACAGCCTCCCCACACATCTGCCATCCTGTGTAGCACACTGAAATCACACAAATCCTATTCCATCCCGCTGGGAGCATGGAGGAGCCATTTGTCCAAGGTGGCCACGCCATTTATACCACGTACCCATCAGCCACCTAGGCACCACGGTGGTTATGACACTAGCACTTGTGGTATCACAGGGCTTCTGTTCAGGCCACCCTGATGTGACTTAGCAATGGCCTCCAGGCACCAGAGTAGTGACGCTGCTGCACACCTGTGGTGGCTCTGTGGCTGAGAGTGAGCTCCGTCCAGTGGAGCAGTCATGAGTCCACTTGTGTGCCTGCAGTGGGAGGCTGCGGCCCAGGGCCTCTTGTGCGCCTGGCGCGGGCTGATGCTGAGCTCCGCCTGCCTGTGGTGGTGCTCGGGACCCCGCAGGCTCCTGGGCGCTCAGAGCCCCTGGTGCTGTCGCGCAGCCTCGCTCTTCCTCTTCTCCCTTCTGATGGCCCCGCTTGCTTCGCTCTTCTGCTGCCCCTTTAAGTTCCTTCATGCTGGATTTTACTTCGTAAAACAGCTGCTGTCTTCTTTCTTTTCAAAATTATGCAGATGATTCAGGGTTTGGCGGGGCATGGTGGGAGGATTTTTAGATATATTTGCAAAAAAATGTCATTAGAATTTAAAAAGGAATTTGACAGAATCACCAGGGTGTTTGAGGAAGTGTGAGGATTTTAGAACTACTAATCTTTCCAGTTCATGATCACAGGGAATCTTTTCATTTATTTCTCCTCTTTAATTTCTTTCATCGATATTCTATAATTTTTCACTATATAGCTCTTTCATTCTCTTACCTCAAGTTATTCTTAAGATTTTTATTTTATTTATTATTTTTTTTATTTGCAGTGCTGAGGATTGAAAGCAGGGACTTCTCCAAGCTGCATATCCAGCCCTATTTTTTAAAATTTCACTTTGAGAAGAACTCCTGCTAAGCCACTGTTCTTGACACCAGACTTGAACTCGTGAGATCTCTCGCTTCAGCCTCCTCAAGAGCTGAAAGTACAGGTGTGCGCTGCTACAGCATTTTATTTTTGTCATTACTATAAATAACAGCAATGAGGTAAAAGTAATAATAATAATAATAATATGAAATTGTTTAATCATCTTCTTTTTAGATAA
Organism: Capromys pilorides; assembly: GCA_004027915.1. Lineage (NCBI taxonomy): Eukaryota > Metazoa > Chordata > Mammalia > Rodentia > Capromyidae > Capromys > Capromys pilorides. The sequence goes on from PVKN010021520.1 coordinate 7,803, forward strand.
TAGTTATTGGTGTATAAAAATATTATTGCTTGCTTTCTGTAGGTTGATCTTGTTTCCTGCAACTTTACTTAGTGTATGCCATGGATAGTCCTAACAGTTTTTAGTTCTTTGGATGGCTTTTAGGATTTTCTACACATAACATTATGTGGTTTTGCACACCTAATATTACAACATTGATAAAAAGGAGCAATGTAACCTTCTCATCCCCTCTTGATTGTCTTTTATATCTTTCTGCTGCTGGATTTCTCTGACTAACACCTCCAGTGCTATGTCAACTAAAAGTGGAAAGTGTGGGCATCTTTGTGCTATTCTTTTTTTTTCTTTTTTTATGGCCAGCTCAGCCTGCCCTGGTGGTGGGGCTGGCCCAGCATGTGGTGCCGGGGATTGAACTGCAGTCCCTGTGGTTACCTAAGCTTGCCTAAGCAGGCACTTTAGACCACTGAGTCATCGTGCTGGCCTTCTTTATCCTATTACTGATCAAAGAGTAAAAATATTTATCTGTACTTGCATGCATTATATACTATTCATACTTTTTTTTTTTCCGGTACCAGAGTTTGAACTCAGGACCCTGTGCTTGCCAGGCAGGTGCTTATTCTACTGAGCTATCTCCCCAGCTATTCACATTCTTAGCAGGGAGCTGGTGCACATACATAACACATCTTAATCCCTTTTTTTAAAAATTGAATTTGGTTGTTACAGAGTCTCACTACACAGAGGGGACTCACGGTGATCCTCCTGTTTTCAACCTCCCCAGTGCTGAGATTACAGGTGTGCACCACCACACCTAGACTCTGGCAGGCTCAGTGCACCCAGGGGTGGAGCCCGTGTGACACGTGCTGCTAGAGATCAAATAGCAGTCCCTGCACTTGCCTAAGTAGGCGCTTAGTCTGCTGAGATATCTCACGGGCCTCTTAATCTCCTTTGTCATCTCTTCCATCACTCAGTTTGGAATCCCTTTCTTTTTTCTTTTCTTTCTTTTAATTTTTTAAAGACTACAAACTAGTAAAAAAAAATTAGAAATGATACAAAATTTCATTAGGCAAAGTAGTAAGAATTCACCAGTGCTTGTAGTACTGCATGATGCTATCTTCAAATTAGTTGTTTAGGTTACCATATATAAACTTACAACATTGTTGAAGAGAAACACCATAGAGCAATAACATAAGGGGAATTATAAGAAATTAAAAAGAAAAAAAAAAGGCTAAAAAGTTTTAAGCATGAACTGCTCCTTTCAGTAGACCAGGGGAAATGAGCAGTACATTTATCCAAACTATCCTAAATATATATATTATGGCCTGCTCAGCCTGCCCTGGGGGGTGGGTGGGGCTGGTGCAGCATGTGGTGCCAGGGATTGAGCTGTGGTCCCTGTAGTTGCCTAACCTTGCCTAGGCTGGTGCTTTAGACGACTGAGCCATGTCACCAGTGCTACATAAATATATCTTTTCCCCTTCTTTCTTTCATCCTTTTCTTCATCTCAGGTTCAAATTTCCATTCAACAAGTTCTGAAATCCCTAATAGAGTAAAAAGAAAACATACAAACTCAGAGAAAATGTTAGTCGACTGTCCCCCAGGCACAAGACTTCTATCTAGAACATATAAGGAATTAAAAAAATATCAGGCCTCCAAAATTCCTTTTTCTTTTGTATTTGTTTGCTATAAATAATATTTACACTTGCTATATGGAGTTGAAATTTTCATTGAATATGATGCTAGCTGTGGGTTTATTGTATATGGCTTTTGTTGTATTCAGTAAATTATTTCTAAGCCTAATTTTTGAGAATTTTTATCATAAAATTGTAGAATTTTATTAAATATTTTACTACATCTATTTAAATTGTACATTTTTCCTCTGGACTCTGTTAATGTGCTGGTCTCTCACACTTACTGAAGTGTATGCATCGAACTATCCTTAGATTCCAGAGAGAAACCTCCCTTGGTCGTGGGGCACGGTCCCTCGTAGGTGCTGTTGGGCTCAGCCTGCAGCCCTGCATGGCTGACCCTTGTGCCCACAGTCAGCAGGGATGTGGCATGGCCTCTCTTCTTCTCCTCTCCTGGAATCCTCTTCTGGCTTGGGTAAAAAGATAATGTTGGTAGGCTGGGGACTGAACTCAGCAGTAGAATGCTTGCCTAGCAAGCTGGAAGCCCTGGGTTCAGTCCTGGGCACCAAAACCAAAACATAAACCTTTTCTAAAAAAGCAGTTCAACGAAGAAAAGACTGGGTGTGGTGGTTTGTGCCTGTAATCCCAGTTCTTGGGAGGCTGTAAACAAGTAGATCACTATGAGTCCAATCTAGTAGTGAGTCCCTAAACATCCTGTAGATCCTTCCCTAAAATTAAAAAAAAAAAAAAAAAAAGATAAGGTTGGCTTTCTAGGATGAGTTTGGAAGTAGTATCACCTCTTCAACTGTTGGGGTGGAGGAGTACTTAAAAAGTATTGGGAGGATGGAGGAGGAGGGAGAGCAGAAGGGCATCTACAAAGAATTAAGGTGTTACATATGTGAGCCAACTCCTTGTAGGAGCGTGCAGTGCATTAGACCCTGCAAACAGGGATCAATACAAATAAAAATAGATAGGAGTTTGGTAGAATTTAGCAATGAAAACATTGAGCCCTGAACTTTTCTTTGATGAGAGACTCTTACTATAGATTTCCCTCAGTACTTCTTATTGGTTAGTTCAGATTTTAGATTTTCTCCCAAGTTGGTTTTGGTAAGCTGGATGCTCCTAGGACTTACCGTTTCTTCTGGGTTATCCACATTTTTCATAGCGATGTTACCTGATTCTTGGTCTTTCTGTGGCAGTAAACATACTGGATCCTCTTTCATTGATAATTTTACTTATTTGAAGCCTTTTGTTCTCATTTCATATAGCTAAATATTTGGAGATTTTGTTCTTTTCCAAGAACAGCATGTATTTTATTCATCTCTTCCAAGTTTCTCTAGTTCCTGCTTCATTTGTTTCTGCTCTGTCCTTTATTTGCTGAATGCTACTAACAGCAGGCTCAGATTGTTATTTTTTACTGGCTCCTTGATGTGTTCCGTTACATTGTTTATGTGAGACATTTTGCCTTCTAATATGAAAGTTAGTTGCTATCAACTCTCACAAAACTGCCTGTACTGCATCATAGACTTTTTGATTTGGACTAGTTCCATTTTTATTTACCCAAAAATATTTTTTAATTTCCTTTGAAATTTCATCTAAGACTCACTTGATGCTCAACCATATGTCATTTTATTTAAATCTATGGATTTAAAAGATAGTCACTTTTGTATTAATTTCCAGCTTCATAACTCTGGTAAGAAAAGATACTCGCTGTGACTCAAGTGTCCTTCCCTTTACTAACCTTGTGGCATAGGCTGTGACACCCTGGGGAGTGTTCGTGCAAACCTGAGGGGAAGACACACTTGGCGGCTGTGGAACGGGACAACATGGGTCAGCTGGGTTCTGCTATCAACAGGGGAGCCGCCGAGAAATCTTGGTGGGCTGTGGTGAGGCACCGTCCCGTGCTCTGTGGGACGCTTGGCTCCTCGGCCTCCACTCACAGCACTTCCTTCTCCTGGTGTAAGGAATGAACAGGTTGCATAAAAAGCTTAATGGCCCAAGGGCGACATCAATTTTCTTCTATTTAGAACCAATGGCCCAAATAATTAGAATATGACAAAAGAGAAGCTAAAATGACTCAGTCTTTCTGAGCACCATCTCACTCCATTTTTACTGCTATAGAAGAATATCTGAGATGAAGTACGTTCTCACATGTGGTGCATGGAAGGGTGATGCAGGCAGAAGGGTGCACACAGCCTTTCAGGGCCTTAACCTCACTTGTGAAGGAGGAGCCTGCAGGGCCCCGCTGTGCCTTCACCGCCAGCCCTCCCTCCTGAGGCTACCACACTGGCAATACCTGGATTTGGGAGAGAACATATTCAAGTTATGTTTTTCTGCCCAAGCCCTCCAAGTGCCTGTTCATACCTGCAAGTCCATCTACTGCATCCCAGTGAGCATAAATAGCCTTAACTTGTTCAAGCTCTTGAGCCCTTCAAATTGAGACAAGGATGACACTCTAGCAACGTCCTTCCTGCAGCCGAATTTCCTGCAGCTTGAGCCTGTGGTGCTGGGAAGATATGTACTTTGAATTACCACAGTGGGGCAGTCATAGACCACATTCCCATTCCAAAAGAGACCAACTGGCATAGAAAAGGAAAAGCTGTTCCTAAACAAGGTCAAAACACAAGGCATATGATAAGCCTCCAGGGTCCAAAATGGCGCCCTCTGACACGTGGTCCCAGACCAGTGGGATGGAAGTCAGGCTCCCAAGACCCTGAGTGTCACCTCTATGGCTTTGCTGGGTCCAAGCTTGTTATGGTTTATGTCTAGTTGTCCCCTCAAAGCCTCATGCAGTGATAGGGCAGGGACTTCTAGAGTTTGAGACTAACTCATGATCCACTGAGATTATGTATTTTAGTACAGATGGGATTATGGGTCTGAATACTGCTGGGATTATGGGTGTGGCCTGAGGCACATAGGCTGAGAAAGAGAACCTGAATGCAATATAAAGAGAGACAGAGAGACAGACTGTCTCTGTTGCTCTCTGTTCCCCTGGTTGGTCAGTTGCCTCTGTCACCATTTTGTTGCTGTCCCACTGCTGTGAACTGCTGCTCTCTGCCATGTGCCTCTCTGCCCTGGAGCCAGCCGGGTATGGACTGAAACCTCCAGTAACTGTGAGCTAAATAAACCTTTCCTTCCTTCACTGTCAGTGTCAGGTATTTGTCCCAGCAATGAGAGAAGAGTCACTAAGACAAAGTTGTTGCACAGCAGATCTGACAGCTTGGAGTCGGTTCTTGCTGGCTTTCGCAGACTCCATTTACACACTTGGTTCTGTAGTTCTTGTATCTTGGGGTCAACCTGACCAGCTATGCTCATGGGGGTGTTGGCTGCCTTGCAACTGTCCTGCCTCTGTCTTGGCCCCAAACCTGAGCAAGACATGCTTTGCAGGTGAGGTGGAGATGGTCCTGCCATCTCATGTATGCTAAATTCCTTCAAGTAGAGCCACATTGACACCTCCAAGGCCATTGCTTGTCCTTGGTAAAGTGGTGGTCTGTGCTGTCCTGGGCCACAGTGGGGACAGCCAAAGAATGGTGCCCTGGGATAGAGGGCAGGGACTTTCGTAGTCTCGCTGGGCACTATGTTGCATGGTCCCATGGGCACTATAGCCCCTGGCTCAAAACTGCTCTACCCCCAAACCTGACATTATAGGTCTGAGAGGCATACATTGGCCTGAGCTACACCTGCAGCCCACAAGATCAAGATCACTGTCATGTACACAGGGCACATGTGATGGCTTCCTGGAGCCTGTACCTCCTCGACTGTGCCCAGCACTGACAGTGATAGTTCAGATAACACAGTAGTGTAGCATGTCTGGGTTTTGGAGTTGTTGCTTCATATTTGCTTTTATTTTATTATTTTATTTTTTTATGAATTTAGGACAGGATCTACAGGATCTATGAATCTAGGACAGGGTCTATAGGGTCTCACTGCATGATCCTCCTGTTTTTAGCCTCCCAAGCACAGGGATTACAGGTTTGCACCACCACACCCAGGCTCAATCACCATTTGAGTGAGCCCAGGGGCAGGGCCAGCATGGCACACCAGGGATTGAACCATGGTCCCTGTGCTGCTTTTATTGTTTGAGAGCATAAAAAATAGTAAAAAAAAAAAAAATAGAAATGACACAAAATTTCACTAAGCAAAATGATAGGAGTTCAACAATGGTTGTTATTTTGCATATTGTTATCTTCAAATTAGTTGTTCAAATCATCAGATACAAACTTGCAAAATCAAAAAATTAAGAGAAGAAAAAAAAAAGCTCCCCAACCTCTGGCTTTTATAGCTAAATGGATATAACTGGAGACCATATTCATATCTAAAATAAATCAGACCCACATGTGTAAACATCGTATTATCTGCCTAGTGTAAAGACCTGAAACAGTTAATAAATTCTGAAAGGTGCAATAAACGCTGTGAAAGGGAAAGAAAATGCTCAAAAGGAGTGAACAATTAGGATGAAAGCAAGCAGAAAAGAAAGAAGGAAGGGAAAAATATATACGGATATACACAGGATAGCGTGGAGAATTGCACCACTGATTTCCATGGGTCCGTTGAAAGGAACAGCCAGGTTTAATTTGTGTGTTGTTCTGTTGTGTCACCTTACCGCACCGACTTAATGGCTATCCTGCCGAGGTGTGCAGACACTGAGGTCTATGCTCAGATTGAGCCTCTTGTTTTAGTCACCGCCCATTCTTTCAGGGTTTCCTACTGAATTATTTTCGACCAATAACATGACCCGCCTTCTCCAGATAGCGCTGCTGAGAGGCCCTGCTGGTGGGCTCACGCATGCGTGTGGAGTTCGGGCTGCTGAGGTGCACGCCCCGGGCTTTGCCTTCCGCGTGCTCAGGATCTCAGAATTAGCTGGAATTAAATAATGAGAGCTCTGTTTGTTCTGTTCTAATTACCAGCATGGCTGTGAACATATGCACGGTCTCGTCTTTAACTTGTAACTGCATCAAATATTTATTTATTAAAATATTTTTGTTGTATAACTTTATAAAGAAAAGAGCATATATATATATATATATATATATATATATATATATATATATATATCACCCATAGTGATCAAATCAGGATACTTAACGTGTCTTTCTTTCAATATTTTGAGAACATGTAATAGTTATATGTAGATAGATATAGATATAGCTATATGATACAGTGTCAGATAGATAGATAGATAGATAGATAGATAGATAGATAGTACTTTATTCAAATCAGGGCAGCCAATGTGCCCACCTCCTCATCACTTTACAGTTAGCTCCTCTGAACTCTTCCTTTAATTATTCACAGAACATATAACGAGCTGTGAGCTGTTGTCATTTCCTTACGTTACAGAGCACTACAGTCATGACTTCTTCTGTGTTCCAGTGCTTATCACGCAGCCTCCCCTTAATGGCCTTCCTCCCGGCCCCCTTCTCACCCTCTGGTCATCACTGTCCCATATTCCAATAAGCTTTTCACAGCACCTACACCGAGGAAGAAAGCGTAGCATTTGTTTACTGTGCCTGAAGCATTTCACTCAGTGTAACTGCCTTGGCTACTTTTTGTGTGCCGGCTGTCTGCCCCAGGGCAGGGGCACCACTCACACCCATAACCCCAGCCTTGGACAATGAATCAGTTACAAACTCCAGAGCCCACACCCATGATTGCAAGAGGCTGTGAGGGGTCAGCTAGACAAAACTATAATAGTAACGATCTTGATTTGTTCATGTTGTTGCAAATTATGGGATATTATTCTTTTCTTCAAGGCTGAATATTTCATATATATCATTTTTTAAAAATCTACTGATGCATTGATTAGTGTTTAGGTGGCATCTTAGCCACTGTGGCCTACCTGGCATCACAGGTTCAAGTGCAGTCGTCACTTTGCTATGCTTGTACCATTTCTTTTGGAAATTTTAGAGCTTTGGAAAAGCCATGTCCCTCCATCATTCCTGCCATATCTCTTAGGGCTCTCACTGGTTTCTTGTTTTTTGCATGAGTACCAGCCATCAGTGGTTTAGTCTTTCCTAGATTCCTCAATAAGGCCAATGAACTTCTCTAAGTTCCTTAAGCAGCATATGATCTTTAAAGTCTTTTTTTTTTTTTTTTTTTTTTTTT
>PVKN010021521.1:0-15639 GCA_004027915.1 Capromys pilorides
AAATATGGGGAAACAATCTGACATTCAGGTAACCAAAGCATATAGAACTCCAAATAACATCAACCCAATTAAAATCATACTCAGACATAAAATAATCAGTATCCCAGAAATTCAGCACAGGAACAGAGCTGCTAGAGAAAGAAACAGATCACATTTAAAAGAAAACCCATCACAATAATGGCAGATTTCTCTTCACAAACCATCAAGTCAAGAGCGTGGAGCAAAGTACTTTTAAATCTTGCAAGAAAACAAATTCCAACCCAGAGTGTTATACCCTGCAAAGCTCTCTTTTAAGTTTAATGGAGAGGTGAAATACTTCCATGACAAAGAACTAAAGAATCTCATGATGACAAACTCAACCCGACAGACTACTAAAAGGTATCCTACAGAGGGATCAAAATGACAACTCCATGAAGGAGAATGGAAAGAACCCACCAAATAGGGAAAATAAAAAGGAGGAAAAAAGGTATACAAAAGCAGTCTTTCAATTATCCTTTTGTATACAGCAGCAAAATATTTCCATCAGCACATTCCACAAATGGCCTTCTCCTGCACCCTATGCGTCATGATTCTGTCCAGATCTACCAGTTGGATTTCAAGCAAACAGCAGTAGCTCAGTCCCACAAGTGACACCTGGCCACCAGTAAGCATCACGGACACCATCTATGTCCACAACATACTAGGACTTGGTGTGCTATTCTACCCCTAAACTGTTAGAAGTGCTGGTCTTAAATCTTAAATCTTTTCACTATTTTGTTTTTTGGTACCGGGAATCGAACTCTGGGCCTCGCGCTTAGTAGGCAGGCACTGCGCCGCTAAGCTACATCCCCGGCCCTTAAATCTTAAACCTTAAAAGATTACTCTTAGTAATTCTTTACTATCACAAAAACTTTTTCTTAGTTGAATTGTTTTGAAATATTTAATTTTAATTTAATATTTAATTTTCTGAATATTGCTTATCTTAATTTTTGTTTTAAGATTTATACTGTATTGGGGCCGGTGAGATGGTTCAGTGGTCTAAAGCGCCTGCTTAGGAGGGCTCAGGCAACTGCGGGGACCGCAGTTCGATCCCTGGCACCACATGCTGCGCCAGCGCCACCACCAGGGCAGGCTGAGCCAGCCACAAAATGAATAAAGAAAGAAACAAAACAAACACAACAAGCAAACAAATAAAATAAATAAAATAAAAATTTAAAAAAAAAAAAAAGATTTATACTGTATCTTTGACTTAGGATCTACTTATAAGACATATTTTCTCCTAGTATTGGAAACTTTAAAAGTATGTTTCCATTTTCCATTGACTTTATATTACTTCTTCCTTGTCTTTTACACACAAATAGGTCTTTTTTCTTCTTTCAGTCCTTTGAATTAGTTTCTTACACACATTTTTTTCTAATGTGGAATAAGATATTTAATTTTGTTCTTTTATAGCTTTTTTTGGAGGGAGGTCTTTTTGAGACAGGGTCTTGCTATGCAGTTCAGGCTGGCCTTGAGCTCACTTTTGTAGCCCAGGCTGGTCTCCAACTCACACTGATCCTTCTGCCTCAGCCTCCCAAGTGCGCCACCACACCTGGCCCACTAATTTTTTTATATATACACTTCAATGATTTTTTTCTCCCTGTATTTTTAGAGAAGGGCCTACAGGCTGTTCAGGGTCTCACTACCAGATCAGACTCACACTGATCCGCCTGTTGACAGCCTCCCAAGAGCTGGGATTATAGGCGTGTGTCATCATGCACAAAGGACAAAGCACCACAAAACAAAACAAAAGAGCACACCAAACAAACCCTGAGAATATAGTAAGACATTTAAAGACATACCATTTAGATACATCATATTCAAATTGTTAAAAATGAAGGAGAAAATGCTAGTAGGAACTAGAGGGAAAAGGGCAAGTGTAAGAGACAGAGCAGACACAGTATCACAAATTGCCAAGTCAGAAGACAGCATCCCAAGAGTGCTAAAGGGAGTCTATTTACAAGTCCATGTCTAGTGAAACTCTTTCAAAAAAGAAATAACAGAAACAACGGGCCGACAAGATAGTTCTGCAGACTAAGCACCTGCTTAGGCAAGCACAAGGACCAGGGTTCAATCCTCTGGCCCACATTCCACGACCCCGCCTCCCAGATGTGCTGAGTGGCCAATGAGACTGGGCGTGGTGGCTGGGCATGGTGTCACACACCTATAATTTCAGCACTGGGGAGGCTGAAACAGGAGAATCACTACAAGTCCAAGCTGCATGGTGAGACCCTGTACCAAATACATTAAAATAAAAGACAAAAAACATCACACCCACCTTATAAAAAATATTAAGAGTTCTTCAGACAGAAGATACATGATACTGGACAGAAATTAGGATTTACAGAGAAATGAAGATCTTTAACAATGGTGAACAGTTGTCATTTTAAATACTGAAAAACATGACTGAAAAAAATGTTCTAAGTCACTCTAAAAAGTACATTAGAGGCAAAACCCAGCAGAAAGGTAATATGGGTTTACAGCACATGTGAGAGTAAAACATGGCATTTTCACAGAATTTAGGGTGAACAGGGCAGTTGTTATATACTGAATTTTCTTTCTTTTTTTTGTTACTTTAGAGAAAGGTCTACAGGATGTTTAGGGTCTCACTACTAGATCTGACAGACTTGTAGTGATCCGCCTGTTTACAGCCTCCCAAGAGCTGGGATTACAGGTGAGCAACAGTCTCAGTGCACCTGGGGGCGGGGCCAGCACTGCAGGCCCAGGGACCCAGCCCCTGTGCCTGCTTGCAGGAGCTTTAATCTGCTAAGCTATTTGGTGGGCCTTCCTTTTTTTAAGAGGATCTCACTATTTAGTTCAGGCTGGCCTTGAGCCCACTCTGTAGCCCAGGCTGGTCTTGAACTTACAGTGATCTTCCTGTCTCCGAAGGACTGGGATTATAGGTGTGTACCACCACACTCAGCTATGTATTTTTTTTTTTAAATTTTATTTATTTATTTATTTGTTTGCTTGTTGTGTTTGTTTCTTTATTTATTCATTTTGTGGCTGGCTCAGCCTGCCCTGGTGGTGGCGCTGGCGCAGCATGTGGTGCCGGGGATCGAACTGCAGTCCCCGCAGTTGCCTGAGCCCTCCTAAGCAGGCGCTTTAGAGCGCTGAACCATCTCGCCGGCCCCTCAGCTATGTATTGAATATTTATTGCCCCCAAGTCAGCGTTGTGACAGCATCTAGAGGTGTGGCCTTTGAGGTAATTAGATTTGGATGAGGTCATGAGGGAATCACTACAGGATTAGTTCACTAATAAGAGATACCAGAAAGCTTCTTCTCGCTCTCCACATGTGCACAAAAAAGTCACACTGTGAGAAGTTGCTCTCTGCTGGCCAGCAAGAGAACCCTCACTAGAATGACTGAACTGCTGGCACTTTGCTCCGAACTTGCCATCCTCCAAAAAGTGAGAAACTTACTGTGTTTAAGCTACACAGTCTATGGCAATGGTGGTGAATGTATGGCACGTGGGCCGCAGCAGGCTGTTTGTCGTCACTGTTCTAAGGTATTCTGTTATGATAATCTGGACAGACTAAAATAAAAACACGGTATACTGTTACCAGATTCTTAGTCCATACATTAATTGGTAAATATTGCTTGTTTGAAAGGTGACTGTGGTTTGAAATAAAGCTGTCCCTTGGTATGTGCGAGAGAAGGACTTCAGGAAACCTTGTACACTAAACTCCACAAACTAACCGTTTGTGGGTCACTCAGGTCACCAGGTCACTCAAGTAAAGTGGCATAGTATTTGCACATAATCAACGATCCTCCTGTACATTTTAAATTACTTTTTTGTTTTGTTTTGCTTTTTGAAACAGGGTCTTGCTCTGTAATGCAGGCTGGCCTTGAATTCTCTTTTTAGCCCAGGCTGGTCTCAAACTCACAATGATCCTCCTGCTTCAGTCTCCTGAGGGCTAGGATCACAGGTGTGTGTGGTCACACTCAGCTCTTTAACTTATCTTTAGGTGAGTATAATGTCTTCTACAATGCAAGCACTATATAGTTCGTTCTTATACTGTATCGCTTGAGGAATATCACGCAAGAGTTTGCGTATGTTCAGTAGGGGTTCTATTTATTTGGTGCTAGGGATTGAATGCAGGGCCACTCATACTCTACCACTGACCTATAACCTCATCCCTTTTAAATTTTTTAATTGCAGCCGGGTGTGGTGCTGCAGGCCTGTAATCCCAGCACTTGGGAGGCTGAGGCAGGAGGATCAGTGTGAGTTCAAGACCAGCCTGGGCTACAAAAGTGAGTTCAAGGGCAGCCTGAACTGCACAGCAAGACCCTGTCTCACAAAGACAAAAATACATACATACATACATACGTACATACGTAATTTTTTAAATTGCATTAGTACAAGTTTGTGGTTGTATTTTCTTGCTTCTCTGTTCACATACCTCATAATTTTGCTTAGATGCTAAATATCACAGATCATCTTGCTTTGGTATTATTTCTGCATTCCTATCTAGGATTCGAACCCTGTTCTGTGCTTGCCTAAGCAGGTACGTAGTTTGCTGAGCTATCCTGCCAGCCCTGTTACTCCATCTTGGCTGGGAGCAGTTTTCTTGCATTAAAAAAAATAATTTTATTATGGTCTGTAGCTCTTGCACCAATTCAGTGAGATGTGTTTTTGAGCTTTGTCTTTTGTTCTTTCTTTGAAGATAGGATCTTATTAGATAGCCAAGGATGGCCTTGAACTCATGGTGATCTTCCTGCCTTAGACTCCTAAGTGCTGGGATTACAGCCCTGCAACACTACACCCAATTTCTGAGTTTTAAGTCCATGGTGTACTGTCTTCCACAACTTGTTTTTCCCTCTCAGAGTTATGTTCTTGAGATTCATCACGTTGTTCTGTAGCAGTTATTCAAATATCTGATTTGTGGCATATTCAGCTGCCAACATTTATCTGTCTATTCCACTGCTGACAGGATCTGGGTTACTTTCAGTCTTTTCCATCATGAAGTATGTTTCTATGGAGATTCTTTTTTTTTTTTTTTTTTTTTTTTAAATTTTATTTATGTTATGGCTGGCTCAGCCTGCCCTGGGGCTGGCGAAGCATGTGGTGCCAGGGATTGAACAGCGGTTCCTGCAGTTGCCTAAGCAGGTGCTTTAGATTGCTGAGCTATCTCACCAGCCCTCAATGGAGATTCTTGAGGTTTCTTGTGATTTTTCGCAAAGGCTCCTACTATGTGGATGGAGGGGTGGAGGGAACATAAGGATTCATATTTTCAACTTCTTTTGATGATGCTACACTGATTTGTGTATACAGTTTTTGTCTTGTGATTTGAGACAGGGTCTTGCTATGTAGTTTACACAGGCTTGTTTTGAACTTATGGCGATCTTCCTGCCTCCACCTCCCAAGTGCTGGGATCCCAGGTGTTCAACACCATGCCTGGCAATGCTATACTGTTCTATTTTTTAAATTTTTTGCAGAACTGGGGATTGAACTCAGGCCCTTATGCTTGCCAGGCAAGCGATTATTCTACTGAACTATCTCCCCAGCCCCTACACTGTTTTTAAAATGGCTGTATGGGCGGTTTAAGCACCTACTGGCAAGCACAAGGATCCAGGTTCAATCCTCAGCACCACATGCTACGCCAGCCCTATCCTAGGCAAAACCAGCTGCCAAAACTGGGTGTGGTGACGCATCCCTGTGATCCCAGCACTGGAGAGGCTGAAATAGGAGGATCACGAGTCCAACGAGTCCAACCTGCACAGTGAGACCCTGTACCAAATGCATAAAATTTTTTAAAAACCAAAAAAATCAAATGAGGGGCCGGCGAGATGGTTCAGTGGTCTAAAGTGCCTGCTTAGGAAAGCTCAGGCAACTGCAGGGACTGCGGTTCGATCCTCAGCACCACATGCTGTGCCAGCCCCACCACCAGGGCAGGCTGAGCCAGCCACAAAATAAATAAATAAACAAACAAAACAAGCAAATAAATAAATAAATAAAAACTTAAAAAATAAAAAAAATAATCAAATGAAATGGTTGTCTGTATTAACATCCCCATTAGCTGCTTTGCTTCCTCACTCACATTTCAGTGTCAGGTCTTTCTATTTTTTTTTTTCCATTCTGAAGTTATAACACCATATCATTTTGATTTTGGTTTCCATTTTCTTGGTGAATGAAGTTCTATTTGCTGGGCCTCCGGAATATTCCATCAGAAACTTGTTCAAGTTTTGTGCCCTTGTTTCTTTCTTTCCCCCATCTCCCCCCAGTACCCCAGGCCAACGTACTGAGCTACAATCCAGTGCTTTATTTTTTATTTGGTCTCAAACTTGTGATATTTCTGCCTCTGCTTCCCAGATTGCTGGCTTATAGGTCTGGGATCTCCTTTTTTACTGGGTGTTTGTATGCCTTTTTATTTCTTCTAGAGCAATTCATGTGTGTCTTATACTGATAAACTGAAACCGAGGACTTAACAGGACTTTCATCTTAAAAAAGTTTGAATTTATCATCATTCAGCTTACTAAGACTTTTAGCAGACATCACTGTTGTTGTTGAGACACGGTCTCGATATGCTCAAGCTGGCATTAAGTTCACTGTATAGCAAAGCTGGTTGCAAACTCACAATTATCCTGAGTGCTAGATTACAGGCATACACCACCATGCCTGAAGCAAACCAGTGCATTTTTTTTTTAAGTTTATTTTATTTTATTTTTTTAAACCTTATTTATTTATTTATTTATTTATTTATTTGTGTTCTGGCTGGCGCAGCATGTGGTGCCGAGAATCAAACCACAGTCCCTGTGGCTGCCCAAGCTTGTCCGAGCAGGCACTCTAGACCACTGAGCCATCTCTCTGGCCCCAGTGCATTTTTTTTTAAAGAATTACTTATAGTTCTTTTCCCCCTGATTCATAAGAGTTATCCTCATAGAAGAGAAAGCTATAGACCAAAGAAAGAAATAGCCACTTGCATTACAAAGCACCAGTTTTCTGGTTTGGAGTTTCCTGAATGTGCAGCTTCTGATTTGATGCCAGAATAACAAGAGGAGCACGCAGGATTTTAATAATAGAAAATAGTTTACAGGTGGCTCAGTTGACCAAGGCATAAAAGCTCAGCATGATCCTGAGACATGAGGGATAGAGACAGGTCACACTCTGCATCAAGCTAACTGCCACCTGCCTTCTGCCTTCAGAATGATGGCTTTACTTACAGAATAGGGAAGTATGTTCTAAGTGTAAAAGATACATACAGAGGGAAAAAGAGCTTCCGCTAAAATAAATTTTTAATTAGGAAAAATACTCCCTGGTGTTTCATGGGGATAGTGTGAGAGTATAAACAAGCTTCACGGCACCCTGGGGAATCTCGTTATTTTCTGGTGATACACCAGGATTAACACGGTTAGGTACTGTATTGAGTTACAAAGACCAGGCATACTTACTCCACAGACAAGATACATCTTCTTGCTGCATACAGGCTACAGTGCTGTCACATTTGAGGCTGTCTATAAAAGGGATAGAGGGCGCAAGTGACAACAGAACACTTCCCTCCAGAAAAAATACTTCCACTGCTGTTGCACTATGTACAATTCACTGGGTAAAAACATCAGGGGCAGGGCTGGGCAGCTCTGCCTGACCTAGGCCCAGACCTCAGAGGGGCCAGCTCCCTTCACTTACCGGGGCAGCCACTCCCCAAGCCCCGGGTCTCTGGAGCCCCGTGCTCATAGGGGACCCATGGGTCTTCTCCTCGCTCCAACTGGCAGATCACATTAGGCTTGGATCCTGGAAGTCCTGCTCGTTAAGAAGAAAGTTTTTTGTTAATATAACATTTATGCAAACACCACCAGTCCTAGCCACCTTTAAGGACATGAGAACAGATAGGACTGATCTTCTGTTACAGCTGAAGAAACTTCTAGGACAGTGGTAGTGAACCTCCTATAGCTCTCATGAAAACTAGAAGGTTTGCCATCACTGCTCTAAGGAACCCTGGCCCCAGGCTCCTGTCCCACAATCATCTGCCCAGGTAGCTACCACTCTAGTCCAACACGAAAACTCAGATGAGGCCTGTGAAGGGGTCTTACCCAGAGAGACCACATTTCCATAGGTCTCCATCATCACATTTCGATACAGGCCCCGTTCAGCAGGGCCCAGGCGGTCCCACTCTTCCTGGGAGAGGAATACAGCCACATCCTCGAAGGTCACCTTGGCCTGGAATGACAGAGGCTGCTTTGGGTAGACCAGATCTCCAAGTGTGTGACAGGGTGTAGGTCTACGTGACATGAGCAGCAAGGAAGGACACCCTTTCAGCCAGGTGGATCAGAAAGGAGCCACAAAGCTCAGGGGATGGAGAAATATCTATACTCTCCCAGGAGTCCCAGATGTGGAAGGGACAGCAGGGTCTTTGGTCAGGGACACTGCACAGGCCTATGAGATAGCTCACCTGGTGTCCCGCTGGCAGTGGCAGGAGCTTGGCTGCTGCCATCTCCTGGTCTCCTGGAATCTCTGAAGATTACAGAAACAGAGAATCCTGTGGGGGTGAACAAGAGGAGGGAACCCATGAGGGTGCAGGCCTTGCCCCTAATAGGAAGACTCAGGGGCCCTTGGACTGCATGCAAAGCAGCTCCAGGATCTGGTTTGAGTCAGGCATGCTCTGTCCCTTCCCCTCACCAACTCTGGTCCTACAGCACAGGTGCCTGCCAGGTCCTGTACACATAGCTCTTGGGTCTTTCCTCTCCGTGTAGGCATCTCCTCTTGGGCCTTTAGTCCCAAGGCCCTGGGGCCTCATGGTTGGTTAATCACACTTCTGTGTGAGGAGGCAGTAGGGGCTGGCAGTCTGCCCAGGTCACCTTGGCCCAGGCCTATTTTTTTTTCCTACATATAAAGACAGCAGCTTGCAGCCTGCTACGGTTTGTGTATTCACCCAAGGCACTTGTTGGTTATATGGGGGTTGTAGGCAGAAGCCGCTCTGCCGCCTTCAAGGGGAGGCTTAGCCCCAGGCGTCAGTCACCACTGGAATCCTCCGGAAATCCTGGTGTTGCACTGAGGCAGGGCCTCTCAACCTTACAGCTCAACCAGGGTACTGGCAGCTGGGGCATCAGCAGTGGTCATTTCAGGTGTGCTGAGCCAGGGTGACCCAGGGATCAAGTCTGAGGCTTGAAGAAGGACTCGCCATCAAGTGAGGGTGGGGGGCCTGGATGTGGTTTCCCAGAACATGCCTGTGACGGTGACAGTGCAGCACAAGCAGACACTGTGGCCTCCACCTAAAGCTCACATGTTCACGAGGTAAAAGCACACCTGTGTGGGACACTGGAAAGCAGATTTTTTTTTTTTTTTTTTTTGGTACCAGAAATTGAGGTCAGGAGCTTGTGCTTGCCAGGCAGGTACTTACGCTGCTAAGCTCTCTCTCCAGCTTTGGAAACCAGTTTTTAACCAGCTCCTGATTCCCTACCCCCATATCTGAGGCCCAACTCTAGACTTTGCTCTGTGAAAAAAATCACTGGAGTTCATACAAAAAAGGAAAACTGTATTTCCTTTAAATTTTTTTTTTTTTTTAACTTAAAGCCTGGCTCATAAAAATCTTGAAAAAGATGCTGGACCCCAGGGGTAAGTCTGGGACACAACATGCCACAAATTACTGCAAACAGTCTGAACCACCTCCGGTGGCTATGTCGCCACCTAACCCTTGGGCAAATACAAACAGCATCCCTCACTGTGCTAAATACATTCATGTGGCATCACAGCAGAACAAAGACCTTACCTATCCACTGGTCCAAAAGGTAGCAGCACAAACCGTTTGATTAGCAGAGTAGTTTTGTTTTGGGGAATGTCCCCACAGAATAACTCAAAACAAAACCAAGAATGGCTCAACCTTTCAGAAACTGTGATCATTTGAAGTATACTGGAAAGAAGCCACGCTGCAGTGAGATACTTTCTGTGGGAGCCAGCCTTGCTGTACAGTACAAAACAACAAGAAAAGATATCAGCTGTAAGCCCAGGAATGAGGAAGGAAAGGTGGTGGCTCAGGGGGAGGCTGGAGCTGACCCCAAAGTGGGGCCAGGAGAGCTCCTGTCCTGACACAGCTCCAAGAGCAGGCAAGACCTTGAAGTCACTGGGAGTTTAGCTCTCATGATTATTGCGAGGCAGGACTGCAAGGACAGGAACGAAGAAGGGGCCACCATCACATGAAAAATTTAGAATTTGTGTGTGTGTGTGCGTGCGCGCAGGGTCTCACTACACAGCTCAGACTTGTAGTCATCCTCTTGATTTGTTTCTCCCTAGTGCTGGGATTAGAGGCGTGTGCCACCACACCTGGACTAGAGTTTCAGGTTTATCATTATTATCTTTACTACTCTGCCAGCTAAGCTTAGAAACCAATCACTCTTTTTAAAATTTAGCTGGGCGTGGTGGCGCATGCCTATAATCCCAGCACTTAGGAGGCTGAGGCAGGATTGATGTGAGGAGAGCAGCCTGGGCTACAAAAGTGAGCTCAAGGCCGGGCTGAACTGCATAGCAAGACCCTGTCTCAAAAAGACAAAAATAAATAAATAAATAAATAAAATAATTTTCTGATTGTCTGGATGTGACATAGGGTTTTCGGTTTTTCTGATACAGTCTTACTCATTTATTTGTTTTTTGTGGAACCAGGGATTGAACTCAGGATCTTGCACTTGCCAGACAGGCACTTGTGCCCCTGAGCTATCTCCCTGGCCTCTTTTTATTTATTTATTTATTTTTATATTTAGTACAGGGTCTATAGAGTTTCACAACACAGATTGGACTTATAGTGATTCTCCTGTTTTCAGCCTCCCAAGCACTGGAATTACAGGCATACATCACCATGCCCAGTCTCAATCACTGTCTCAGCGTGCCCTGAGGGTGGGGCTGGTACCACATACCAGGGATAGAACCCTGGCCCCTGTATCTGTCTAAGCAGGCTCTTTAATCTGATAAGCTATCTGGCTGGCACTTGAAACAGGGTCTTGTTATGTAGTTCAGGCTGGCCTCAAACCTGTGGTGATCTTCCTCCTTCACCCTCCCAAGTGCTGAGATTACAGATATGCAGCACCACGCCCAGTGACATCAAGGTCTTGCCTGCTCTCAGAGCTCTCCTAGCCCCTGCTTTGGAGTGAGCTCCAGAATCTCCCCCAGAGCCATACTTTTTCCCTTCCTCATTCCTGGGCTTCTTGCAACTGATCTCTTCTTTGTTGTTGTTTTGCCCAACTAGCCCAGGCTGGCTCCTGCCTCAGCCTCCTAAGTGCTGGGATTAAAGGCTTGCACTACCACACCCAGCTGCAACTTATCTGTCATCTTCATGCTATGGCTCTTATCTTACTCTCTGGGGTAGAAGACTGCAAAACACTGTTACATATAACATTCACAAACTTACTAGAATAAACGACCAGAAATACATGTTCAGACTGATAGCTTTCCTACATCCCAATGACAAATGTCCAAGGATAGGACAGAAAAATGATTCTATTCACAAATATCAACAAGAAACAGACTTTAGAGATGTGCAGGTTTCCTACAGAGAAAACTATGAAAGTTTATGGACAACAAAGGATAATCTGAAAGGCACACAGGTCTATAAAGACCGGACAGACTGCAGTGATGCTCATCTGTCCACTCCACTCACAGCGTTAACACATCTGTCATCTAAAAGAACACAGGGGCATCTTGGAAACACCAAGAAAGGAGCCAGCTGAAAGAGGAGCTTAATCTGCCAGCAGCCATAGTAACAAGAGCCACATGGGTCTCAGTGAGCACGAATGAGCAACTCAGGAACAGGACAGAACAGAAACAAGTTTGGTGAGTTTATTCAAATTGACGTGAGCAGGTCAGTGGGAAGGCTCTAGGTTCAATCCCCAGTACTAGGGGAAAAAAATCGCAGGAAGAAAGATGACTTACTAAGTGGCATCAGGATGATGGGTTAAATATTTCAGGAAAAAAATAAATACTACATGATTAACAAATTACCATCAAGTACAGCAGAGACATTAAAAAATAAAAGAGCAGAAAAAATTCAGATCATCTCATATAATGAAAATCTAATGAATCCATTACATTAATGAGTGAATAAGAGAACTTAAAAATAATATCATAAAAGAATTAAAAAATATAGGCCAAACCAGGCATGTCGGTGTAAAACTGTAATCCCAGCACTCAGAAAGCTGAGGCAGGAGGACTGCTCTGAGTTCCAGGCCAGCCTAAACTGCACTGTGAGGCATTGTCTCTTAAGTAAATAAATAAAGAAAGAATTGGCTTTTCTAAGCAAAATATCTTGGGACAAAGACGCAGACCTGTCGCTTGTAAATCAAAACCTTATGCACATCAAAGCCACCACAAAGTCTAGAAATGGGCCAAAGACAGAAAAACTTAACATATGGAAAAGATGGTTTCTCAAATCAGTGGAATGACACAGTATTTATTTTACAGTGGGTGGTGGTAGAAATTATTATGATTGAGGGGGCAAAAAAGTGGGTTGGTTCTAAGCTCACCCCACATCTAAATTTGAGATGGATCCAAATTTTACAAGTACCACAGGAAACAAAAGATTATTTTAAAAATCAGAGTCAAAAGACACAGAGAAGTGCTTTTTCAACTGACAAATCACATGCGAAGTCCAAATAGCTAACACACAAATGAGGAGATTTGAACCTTACCAGGAACATAGACTGGAAACTCGAGGGTCCCGGTGGAAAGAAGGCAGGACTGGTTCCCCACGCAGCAGGAACGGGGCACCACGCCCTCGCCTGCCAATCTCACTCCCTTCCGTGCAAAGCCCACGGAACACTAATCCAAGAAGACCTGTCGCAGTTAAAAAGTCTGGAAAAGCTTTGCGTTCAGGAACAGAACAGAAAATGTGCCGACTGCACAGGCAGCCCGAGCCGCACCAGAACCCCTGAAGGGGAATCGCTGGGGCCACCTTCGCGCACAGGGGCCGGACGTCAGGACGGTGGCTTTCATGACTACTGACAAGCTTATCATATTTTTATTGCAAAACTTAAAGTTAATAGTAAATAAAGTATTATTTGCTGCGTTACAAAATATTGGCCTTGTTCATTAAGACAAGACTCTTACAAAGTAACAGAGGAGAGACGACATCCATAGAAAAACCGGAGAAGCACATTTGGTCACCAGAGCCGGGCAGCGCGTCCTCGCCCAGCGGGAGGCATTTCCGCAGTTGAGGACAGAAGCACCCGAGTGGGCCTGGGGTCGGCGCGCGGCCGCCCAGAAAAACCTGTTTTGAGCAAGCAGGGAATGGGAGGCGCCTGCAGACCCGGCTACCCAGTCGCTGAGGCAGGAAGATCGCTTGGGCGCAGGAGTTCTAGGCCAGCCTGGGTAACGCAGTGAGAGCCCGGCTCATAAACAACCAAGCTTTTCCTCCCGCATTTAGGAAGAGCCCCCGCCCCCATCCTCTCCGCGGATTCTCACGAGCCCCCTCCCCCCCCATACGATCAGGGCCAGCAGGAGGCACTGCGCCGCGGGACACTGAGGCTAGCAGAATCGCTGGGGCCATCAACACTGTAGACTGCGGGTCTGGTGTCCGCAAGGGTGGGGATCTCTCCCGGAGCCCACATAACTGACTCACCGTCCGCCGCAGCCTCGGTAGCCGACTGGAGGACGCCCGCAGCGCTCTCAGACAAAGGGGCCGCCCCGCCCCCTCAGGGCCACCACCAATCGCAGGAAGCCCTGCCCCCCAGGCTCGGCCCCCGCCGCTCGAACTACCAATCCTGATGCACAACGCCTGTCAGAACGGCCGCCGGCTCCACCTACTCGCCCAGAGCTTGCTTCCGTGATGGACTACTGGTCTACGAGCCGGAGCCACCGAGAGCTGAGGCTTCTTCAGTGTCTAGAGAGGCCACACCGCATCCCCGGGGGAGGCCAGCCCGCGTGGACGCTGCCGCACTTCCGGGCGCGCTGGCGCCGGTCGATCTGCGTTCGGCGGCCAGGTTCTCTGTTCGGCCGCCAGTGGAGAGAAACTCCGTGCCTTCCTACTTTTTCTGGGTCGAGCCTGCAGAGTCGTTCCCGCCTCTGCTTCTTCGCCGTGGCGGCTCCGGTTACCAGGAGCCTGTGCCCGCCCCTTCTCGTCCCAGTGCACTGACTTCTTTACCTGGGCCCTGGCGAGTCCCGCCGTGGGCCCCGGCCTGGTCCCTGTTTGTCCAATTTTCTGAGCTTTACCAGCTTCTTGTGTGTTATGAAGCTCTGTGCCGCTTCTGCAGAGGAGACTGACACAGGCGTGCACCTCAGCACTCAAAAGTCAGGGCTGGTGTGTAGTGAGATCCATTAGGGAGTTGGCTCTTTGCTTCCTTTGGTGGCCACTGCCAACAGTACTGGTCGGCCTGGAGGCCACCGGTGGCGGCCCTACAGTGGTACTGGAGAATCTGTGGGATGGATGAGAGGAGGCTGGAAACCCGAACAATTCTGAAATTACACACCAGTAAGAACTAAGAGCTATGCTTCTCCCAGCTGTGGGGATCGAGGATCCCTACGTTGTGGCATAGCTACATCAGAGTCCTTCTGCTCCACAGCAGTATAACAGGGCCTGTTCACCCTGACTGTTTGAGATTAGGTCTTGTGCTCTGTCAAGCATCAAACTCCAGGCCTCGTGATCTTCCCACCTTAAGCCTCCTGTGTAGCTGTATTTAGAACACAGTCTACAGGTGTACAGGGTGTCACTACATAGATCAGACTCGTACTGATTCTTCTGTTTTCAGCCTCCCAAATACTGGGATTACGAGCGCTGAGCCAAGACGCCCAGTCTCAATTGTCATCTCAGTTTGCCCTGTGGGCGGGGCCAGCACTGCGCGCCAGAGATGGAACTCTGGCTCTTGCGCTCTGCTTAAGCAGGTGCTTTAGTCTGCTGAGCTATCAGGCCGGCTGAAGGTGAGGTTCTTTTGTTATTTTTATTTTTTTATGATACTGGGGATTGAACTCAGGGCCTTGTGCATGCCAGGCAAGCACTCTACCACTGAGCTATGGCCCAGCCCACGGCTCTTCATTTTATTTATTCTTTTTTGCAGTACTGGGGATTGAACTCAGGACTCAGTGCTTGCCAGGCAAGCACTTATTCCACTATCTCTCTGGCCCAACAACTTTATGTTGTACACTCATACATTTATAAAAATTTGAAAGAATAATATAAGGAATACCTGTGTGTTCTTCTTTCCCTGGATTCAGTAGCCAGCACCCTCCCCAGCACATCTGTTGTGTGCATAGCTTTACCACCTCTTACTTGTCCCTCTTAATTTCTACAAGCACAATGTTGCTGAGTGCCAACTGTGTGTTAGGTAGTGCTCTAAGCAAGTAATTCTAATCAATTTATGTCTTTTTGGATCCATAAGGACAGCAGGATAAATGTGGAAATTACACACAATGTGGGGACTTCCTTCTTTATGGAAGGTGCAAGCAGGAACTGCTGCACCACGTAGATGTCCACCAGCTTTTCTGGATAATAAGAGCAGCAAAGAACCTGCCTCCTCTAGCTCCAGAATGAAAGGCTGCAGCTTAGCCTGAGCTTCAGCCCAGGTTTCAGCTGCTCATGGTTCTCACTTTTCATTCCTCTTCCCTTCCCAGCTGCCTGCTCTTTTCCAGCATCAGATGCAAAGACAGTAGCCTTAGGAGCTGTCAACTGTGTCCTGTATGTTCTGAGTGTGTAGAGTCCAAATAAA
>PVKN010021522.1:0-15499 GCA_004027915.1 Capromys pilorides
GACTACATTCTTCAAGTTGCCGTTTGAGTTTCTTAGTGACTAAATCATTGTGCACTCTAGAGTGCATCTATAGTTGCCTGTTAAAAGGAAGTAAGCTGTGTTTCAAGTAGCTTATTCTAATTGGTTTTGTCACCGTTCATTACTCAGCATGGACATAAAATGAAACTCCAGTTGTAGGGAGGGAGAAGTTATTCATGATTTATTCAATAAAAGCAAGTGTTTACCCCCTCCAAAAGAAAGAAAGAATGGAAGAAAGACAGACAGACAGACAAGAAAAGAAAAGAAAAAAAGGAAGCCAATGGGAAACAACAACCTAATCCAGGCAGAATGACAAATGGTCCAGAACCTTTAGAAATGAAGGTATGGGTCACTCCACCAGGGAAAGAACCTGGGCCAGCTGAGGTGCTTGCTGTAGGCTAAGGGAATGCAGACAGCGTAGTAGGAGAAGATAGTTCTACATACCAGCTATATCAGTTACAGAACAAAGATTCTGATTATAGTATTTCTCTCCTGATACGATTCTGAGGTACTATAATGTTGCTAGTCTTAATAAAATGATAGACTGAGTGAAACGTTAAGAGTAAGCACCACCCAAACAAAGCTCGCTTCCTATTTCTAGGGAGGGAATCGGTGTGTTTCTGTTTGCGCTCAGGATAGTTAGAACACATTAGGCATAATTATGGCTTGTCTTTGTAGCTGGAGTCTGGTTTAAGGAAACATGTCTCGTTGTCAAGTTGACAGGGGGTGGACTGTGATGGCTGTGGATTGTGTCAGCTTGAGCATGAGAAGCTCAACTGAACTGGCTCAGCAATTTCACACTCCAGGGTGGGAAAAACCCACCCCAGGGTGTCCTGTCACCAGATAGTACAAAAGGGAAATGAAGAAGGACAGATCTACTCCTGTTTCTTCAGTGGAGTTCCAGCCTTCGCCTTCACCTTAGATGTCATTTCCTGGCTTCCAGCACAGATCCTTCAGCTTTCCAGCGCAGACCACAGGCCTCCTGACACAGTGAGCTCCAGGCCTCTGATTGCATCCTGAACCTCTCCAGTGTGCAGACTTTGCGGGCGGCCACTGTAGGCCAATACTGTAAATTCTTACATATCTGTGTCTCTTGCATGCGTTTCTTTACTAAGCACTGATATGCCTAGTAAAAGCCTCACCTTAGAAAACAGTATACCCCTACAAAGTTGTGGTTCAGAGGTTGGGACGGTAGTGGTTCACATTTTTCCTTAGACCCTAAGTCTGTACATTTAATAATTTCTCTTGAAGCCCCTATAATGTCACAGAAAGGGCAAATACCCTGCACAATCATTTTTTTTGGCGGAAGGGTTGCAAGTAGTCTGTGTGGGAGCACCCTTCAGTTCTTGCTGCTTGCTGCCCTGTAACTCATCTCTGGCAGATGCACGGGCATTCCTGCCTATCACAGGTTGCTGCCCCACACACAGCTATCATAACTGTTCTCGGTTTTGTTCTTCTTAGAGCCCCACGATGCCACCAGAATACCCTGCGGCTTCTAAGGCTTTACTAATACAGTAGTTTATTAAATTACATAATTGCGGGAGACAATTGTTAGGGTTTAAACTATAAAAACTAGGCACTTGCAGGGATTTTTCTGGCCATATCTGAAATTTGTGGTTCTTCACAATTCGAGGGTACTCTAAGAACGTAACTCCTGTGAATTTAGAGGGTCTGCAGTAGTCAAAAGTCTACATTTTAAATTCTCCTTAGGGAAACAGTTGTAGTGTTTATTATTCTGTGGAAACAAAAACCTGAGCTATCCCTCCCTTCTGAAGCCAGAGCTCAGGAGACTGGGCCTCAGCCCTGCCTGCGGGGTTGTGTTCCTGAATGCTTTTTCATTTCATCTCTTATTTCATGCTGTATATTTAGAACGGGGTAGAGGCATATAAGATTATAACTCTACCATGTTATCTTTGGCTTAGCTTTGTATTGATTGGAAAGTTGTGTATTTTTTTGCAGCCAGATTTACTAATTAAGCTCATACATTTTTGTGTTATGTTTTTATTTACAAAATTGCACTGACGAAGTTTCATGCCAGTAAATGTGACCTTTTTTGGCATTAGTAAGGAGATACAGGTGGACAGGCTTTAGAGTCAAATAGAGCTGGATTCAAAATAAGTTCTAGTGGTTAATGGTTTGTGGCTTTGGGAAAAAGGATAATTACTTCTATATAATTGGATTTGGGTTCGAAGTTCGCAGGCTAGGCTTGAATTTGCAATTCTTGTCTTGCCCTTTCAAGTAGCTGGGATTACAGCTCTGAGCCACTAGACCTAGGCCTAGGTAGGGTTGTTTTGATGATAAAATAAGATCACATACACTAAGTGCTTAGTGTTTTTTAAGTACAAAAGGGGTCTTCTTTATTTAAATACTTCCAAGTTCTATTTTATCCCCACCTCATTAGCACACAGAGCACAGTCATGTTAACTATTGCTGCAAAGCAAGCCACCTCCACCTCAACTTTACTGGCTTAAAATAATGATTTACTACTTTTTCTGATTACGTGGGTTGACTGGTTGTTCTGTTTTTGAGCTTTCTTTTTCTTTTTCTTTTCTTTCTTTTTTTTTTTTTTTTTGTACCAGGAACTGATCTCAGGACCTTGCACTTGCCAGGCATGTGCTGTGCCGCTGAGCTGTGTCCCTACTCCTGACTGGTTATCCTGCTCTCACCTGGGTTTACTCAATGGCTGGCTACCATTGGCTGGAAGAGCAGAGGGATTGGGAAGTCAGGACAGCATCAGCACCTGCCTGGCAGCTGGGGCACCTCCACCCCTAGGAAGCTAGGCTGGCTTCCTTGTGTGGCACTTGGAGTAGTGTCCTCAGAGAAGGAAGATAGAGCCATGAGGGTCTCATAAAACCAAACAGCAGAATGTTATGCTTTCCAAGTATGATTTCCACTGCATTCTACATGTGAAACCAAGTCATTGCCAGCCCAGCTTAAGTGGGTGAAGAAATAGCTCCACCTTTGGAAACAATAGTAAAATCACTGCAACACTGTAGGGACAGAGGGATGGGAAGAAGTTGGGACCTCTGAATAATTTGCTTCCCATGGGAGAACTGTAATAATTACCAGGATTATTCGCTGCCTAATCTGTTCACTATCAAGTCTCTGTTTTCCATGACCCAAATAAGCATGAGTCAGAAAGTTAAAGGAAATTCAGCTGACAAGTCAACATATAAAAATACATCTAACTTCATTAACCATAGGTAAATCCAAATAAACATTCTATCATTTCCCCACCCATTATATAGCAAAGACATCAAAGAGATGTTAAACTTCCTTAACAGTAAGTGCAAATAAAAATCACATCAATTTTTCATTCATTATATAGTAAAGATGTCAAAGAGATTTTGAAATGTTGCTGTACAAATAACAGTTAGGTTCAGTCAAATAAAATTGTCCATATTGAAGTGTTTTTGATATACAAGAGCAGCAATTTCATATAGGTCAGCCAAGAAAATGATTCCTTATAGTACTTGACTATTACAGTAAAAATGATCCAGCCAAAAAAAAGAATGGAGTTGGGCTGGGAAGATAGCTCAGTGGAATAAGTGTTTGCCTGGCCAGCACAAGGTCCTGAGTTCATTCCCTGGTACCACCAAAAAAAAAAAAAAAAAAAAAAGAACGGAGGGTCATAAGCACCTGCCTGACAAGTGCAAGGTCGCTAGTTTGATTCCTGGTGCTACATACACACAAAGAGTGGATAGTGTGGTATGACTGTAAAATGTAATGTTTTAAGCATTACAATAAGCCCCATTTCTACGAATTAACAAAATCAGAAAAAACAATGTTAAAGAAATAAAAATCATGTACACTATGGCTAAGTAACATGGTACATTAGACATGCATACACATATGTAGCCAATAACGAAGGAGGCAGATACACACCAGCTTCTGTGGTGCTTGCCTGCTAGGCAACAGAAGCAGGGCAATAGTTAGAAGGGTCTTCAGCCTTATCTGACATTTTATTTTTTATTATTGTTAATGAAGAATTTTTTTTTTCCAGAACCAGGGATTGAACTCAGGACCTTGCACTTACCAGGCAGGCACTTGTGCCCCTGAGCTATCTCCCCAGCCCCAGTGAAGAAAAATTTTTTTGACTTCTTTTTTTAATGTATTTAGGACAGGGTCTAACAGGATCTCACTACACAGATCGAACTCCTAGTGATTCTCCTGTTCTCAGCCTCCCAAGTGCTAGGCTTGCAGGTGCGCACCACCATGCCCAGTTTCAGTGGCCATCTCAGTGCACAGGGCTGGCACAGTGCGCCTGGGATGGAACCTGGTCTCTGCATCTGACTAAGCAGGCACTTTAATCTGCTGAGCTATCTGGCCGGCCCTAATGAAAAAATTTTGACTAAGGGTTCATATTTTAAATTCTGGGTATTAGAGCCAGGCCTGGTGGTGCACGCATGTAATCCCAGCATTCTGAGACGCAGAGGCAGTAGGTTGTAATCCTGAGATCAGCCTGGCAACTTAATGAGAGCATGTTTCAAGAAAAAGGAAAGTTTTAAAGGTCCTGGGTTTAATTCTTAGTACTGGGGATTAGGGTACATTGGGGAATGAGTATTTGTCATGCAGATCTTTTGTGCATATGAAGTTGCATAAGACAAAAGGTCAGTTTGACACAAAACAAAGCAAATTACTTTAGCTAATGAGCATTTGGACAGACAGTGGGTTTGGTGACAAAAATTAACAAAACAGAAAATAACACCCCCAAAACACACAAAAAACTTGAGGTTTTTTTCTATTGAATATTAAGGGTCAGACACCCCTGAGACATACTACTATGGGAAATTTGGAACTTTAGCATTGCTGTTTTTGACAGAATTAGGAAAGAAAAGGAGTTAAAATAAGAGTTGGGGACATAGCTCAGCAACACAGTGCCTACTCTGGCAAGTGTGAGGTCCTGAGTTTGATTCCCAGCTCCAAAGGGGTGGGGGGAGGGGAGAAGTTAAAATAAAAAATCTAAGACAAATGTATTTATTTATTTAATTTTTATTTTATTTCATGTTAGTTCAGCCTGCCCTGAGGGCGGGGCTGGCACTGTATGTGGTGCTGGGGATTAACTGCAGTCCCCTGTGCCTGCCTAAGCTTGCCTAAACAGGCGCTTTAAACTGCTGAGCTATCTCGCCAGCCCTCTAAGGCAAATTCTTCTTCTTTTTTTGCAGAACCGGGGATTGAACTCAGGCCCTTGTGCTTGCCAGGCAAGTGCTTATTCTACTGAGCTATCTCCCCAGCCCCTCTAAGGCAAATTCTTAATAGGAGTGGGTCCTCTGAATCTCTGATGTTTGAGTTACCTCATTTTCTGAGATGGTTTCCAGGGCTTCAATAAGAATCCTAAAAAAGTCTTAGCAAACATTAGTCTAAATTCACAGTGCTCTTCACACTCGGGATCCCCCTCTGCACTTCTCCCTGATGCATGCATAATTCTCGTCCCCTGTCCTTCTCTCCCCATGTAAACAGCAGCTCTTCGGTGGCCCCAGGCCTCTGGACATCCAGCTGGTGGTCTGTGTGCAAAGGCGCAGCCGCTTCCTCCCGCTGCTATTACATGGTGGAATTAAAAAGCTGTATCATTTTGTATGACTAATTTAAAAACTTACAGTCATTTGGTTTGCTTTTAATCACAATATCCAATGCATACTGAAATTTTAAAATAATACTAAAGGAAGACATGGCATTTTTATGTTTATCAAAGAAGGTGTGGACTGAAAAAACATAATTACAAGACCTAGAGGTCAGGATAAGCCAAAAGGACACAGGTGATGAAGAGAATATGCTTTAAACGGCCACTTTCTTTACAATTCAGTCAGCCCAGAGACATCTTTACTTTCATAAATTGGAAAGTGAGGAAAAAGATGTAGGTCACAGAACTACAGAAAGATCTTATCCGAGTACATAAGAGCTTTGGCCTCTTTTTCTTCACTTCAGTGGCATGCCAACAATCTGCAGTATAACAAAATATCCATGGTCAACACTATAGTAAATTGCCGGGGAGATAGCTCCATGGCACAAGTGCCTGCCTGGCAATTGTAAGGTCATGAGTTTGAACCCTGGTCCTGCAAAAACAAACAAACAAACACTATAGTAAACCATCTGCGGAGCTCATCACCAAGATGGTGCCCAATGAGGTCCAACCTCTAGTAATCAAGCTTCCACACAGTCTTCTCCCACAGTGATTCAGGGTTGGTCTCTATGACCAATAGCATTTGACATACTGTTGGCAATATGACTCCAACACATAGATTATAAAGAATGTGTGGCCCTTGCCTTGTTTTCTCTTCAAATCATTCACTCTGAGGGAAGCTATAGCTTTGTCAGGCTAACCCATGGAGAGGCCCATGTGGTGAGAAAGCAAAATCTTTTGCCAAAATCCACCAAGAACAGGCCTCTGGCATGAGTGAGTCACCATAAGTTCACTCTGCTAAATCTTCAGATGAATGAAGCTCCTTCTCACATCTTGTCCACTGCCTTACAAGAAACTCTGAGCTATACTCTCCCACCCAAGTTGGTCCTAAATGTCTGAAACACTGTGAGATAACTTTTGGAGTAACTTTTAAGCAGCTATTGGAAACTAATATACAGTAAAGTAAAAAGCTCAGACACAAAAGGCTATATATTGCATGATTCCATTTGCACAAAACATCTGAAAGAGGCAAATCTAAAGAGATAGAAAGTCCACTGCCTGGTTGCCAAAGGATGGAAGGAGTTCTGTATGTTTTAAAGTTTAAATAAACTATAAATAAACTGTGAATTCCATGAGAAATACATGGATATGAAACAGGGCAGCAGATGTAAGCTGGAGTACTGGTAAAAACCTGAGAGGCCTGGAAGAAAACTGATTAGGAAATTGGATGGTCTTTGAAGATGCTATGCCTGTGGACTTCAGGAAACTTAACAAAACTTGGCAAACCGGAGGAAAGGGGATTTGGATTTGCGTTAGGGGTGGCAGACTTTAGCAACACTATTGCTTCCACTATAGACATGAGAAAAGGTGCCTTAAGAACTGGGGCATCCTAGACAGGATTTCCAGGCCTACTGCCAAATGTGCCTCCAGGATTCTTCTTGCTCCTTATCCTAACATGCAAGAGAGAAGCTAAAGAACTAGGAAAAAGGGACTCAGTAATTGCTTTCTTAAATTCTCAGATCTTCAAATGACAAATGATGCTAAAATTAAGAAATTGCTTCAAGGCAAAGATAAAATTGAGGGTACTTCCAGAAAAATATGGTCTCAAGTTAATACCAATTAGAGAGAGGTTCATTTTGAATGGGTTTTGAGATAGTTGTCTGCCAGTGTGAACATCAATGAGCTTTTCATGATTTTTTCTAAAATCATGTTGGTAGAAACACTGCTAATTAGGCCAAAAGGACAGTGTATAAAGAGACCTTTGCACTCCCAGATTTCTACAAACAGGAAACAGGCTGCAAAAAGCTACTCAGCTGGAAACACATGCTACCTCTGTGAACGAAGAGTAACTCAGAGGACAAAGCCAAGAGTCCAGAGAACAGAGCCAAGAATTATTCCCAAGACTAATCAAGGAACTATGTCTCACTGGATTTTAGAATTGCTATGAACTCATATGTCTTCCATCTCTGTGCTTTTTTTTTGTGGGACCAGGGTTTGAACTCACAACCTTGCACTTGCCAGGCAGGCACTTGTGCCATGGAGCTATCTCCCCAGCCCCATCTCTGTGCTTTTTAATAAGAGTTTAGAGGAATTATCCTACATCTGCTTATCTATTGTACGTTGTACGTGTGGGGAGCTAATAACTTGTCTTTAGTCTATAGTTTTTGAATTAGTGGATGTATGGAACATCACCAGATCTACTCCAAGAGGGAATCCCTCCAACTTTCTCTCAGGGCCCATGTGACTACTGAATGTGGTGATGTGAGTTCCGAGGCTGCCTTATAAAACAGTTCTGCTTGGTGCACATGTGCTTGTTCATGTGCGGCCTCTGTCATTTGCTCTGGGCAGTGACATTAAGGTACTCAAGCAATCCCATAGGGAGGCCCAGACAGTGATCTACCAAGGCCGCCTGCCGATCACCAGACACAGGACTGATGGTAGGCACAGGAGCTTGCCCTCTTGGAAGCATCCCTCCAAGCCCAGTGGATCCCGTAGACCACAGCGGCTTCTTGTCTGCAGGGCCACAGTACCCAACCATGCTGCTCCTCAGTTCCTGAACCTCAGAAACTGGGACATGAAGAGCGTTTGTCATTTAAACTGCAACAGAGAACTAAAATACCATTTCTCAGTGTGCATGTGCACACGTGTGCACATGTATGTGGGGGGTAGGTGGGGAGGGGTACTGGGGGTTGAGCCTAGGCCATTTCTACTGCTGAGCTACCTTCCAACCCTTTGTATTTTCTGAGACAAGGTCTTGTTAAGTTTCCAAGAGAGGACTTGAACTTGCAGTCCCCTTTCTTGGCCTTCCTCGGTGCTGGGATTACAGGCACGTACCACTGCATCCATCCATTTCTCAAGATCTTCATTCTGATGTGATGTTAAGAGGCCAGCTTTTGAAGGTTCCTATGGAATGATGTTTTCCTCTATTACACATCTAAAAAGTATGTATTTTTATCAGAATATTTTATTTCAAGAGTTAACACTTTTTCCAAAAATAGAAATAATAGTGACTTCCCTGAGTATAAAGAACTAATCCTACAATAAAAGACAGTTACAAAATTAAGCAATTAGAGGTACATAGTTTTCTGCATTCATTATTACAAATTTATTCTTAAAAAGCTCACATATTTTAGAAGTATAATATTTCAAAATGTTTCTTTTGCACCTGTGATATTAAGGTTTCAGTCCGACCTGTCTTTATCGAATTCCAGGGCAATCTTTAATGCGGTGCTATTGAGGCCAACAGACTGCATGTTACAGATGATAGAAACAATTATTCCTCTTGGGGGAACCTTGTTCTTTATGGTCACTGTGTCCAGCTCTTCAGGCAGGACCAGCAGGACACTACTGGCGCCCACCGCCCCTCCAGTGTGGGAGGCATAGTGCCGCTGCTTCCTACAAAAACCATGTGTCTGCTTTTTCTCTACCACACCCCACGCCATTGCGTATTTACCGTCTCTATCCCAAGACATCTCTGTATTGGGGACAGGTGTCCACATCATCACCATTGTTTCCGGTTTGAGATATCCGGGTAGAAGATTTTCATGTGAGTCCTTAAATAGCCCGACTTGGTAACTGTACAGCATTGAGTTCCCAAATTTCAGAAGGTCACCCACAGTAGACAGAAAGCCACCACCGGCCCACTTATAGGAGTTATCCACATAAGGCGTGTTGATAAGGCGTTTCTTTTTATTATAAACATAAAATCTAAAATGAAATAAGAATGGTCATTAAAAAATTAATAATCTAGTATTGATTTTACATATGATAACAAATAGGAAAATATACTTGAGACAGATGGTGTTTCAATTCAGAGATCATATATCAACTATACATTTTTCAAAACATTAATTTTTGAGTCAGGGTATCACTATAATGCAGGCTGGACACGAACTCACTATATAGCCTGGGCTGGCCTTGAACTCACGGTGATCATCCTGCCTGAACCTCCTGGGTACTGCGATTACAGGTGTGCACCACCATGCCCACCTCATATTAACTATAAATAACCACTAATTTTCGGTATGATTCAGCAACAAGTAACACATAGGCAGCTGAGTCATCTATCTATCTTGTGAACTAAAGCATAGAAAATATTTGCTTTCTGTTGGAACTGCTTGCTTGTATTGAGTATCACCAAATTTTTAATGCCTACAAAAACATGCTGATTAAAGCCAGGTTTGATCCTTGGTACCCAAAACCCACAAAACACAAAAAAGAAATATTTTAAAAGATTAGATTTCTTGGATAAAAACACCATACAAATATCATGTGCACTGATGTAACAGGGCACTTCCTCTGCAGCGAGAGGCTGGTGCTAGCAAACCTCAACTTGGACCCCGGCTTTCATCCCTTTAGTTACGCTTGTTTTAGGTGGTTAATGCATGCACACATTGTTCTAAGAAGTATGTGAATATAAACTAATTTGTTCTTGCAACAATATTATAAGGTAGATACTATTACAAATGTCTACTATTTTTCAGAGCTTAGATTATGTGTATAAAGCACTTTGCACACTGAAATAATGTATTTTATTATAAATTACATTTCTTATTTCTTTATACTGCAGTTAAAGCAGTGTGTGTGATTTTATTAGCTATGACTTTCAATGAGGTATATTAAAGGTGTTATGAAATATTTGTTAAATCACAGCAACATAGATTAGCCCGTTTTTTTTTTTTTTTTTTTTGTCTTTTTGAGACAGGGTTTCATTATGCAGTTCAGGCTGGCCTTGAGCTCACTTTCGTAGTCTCGAACTCGCACCGATCCTCCCACCTCAGCCTCCCAAGTGCTGGGATTATAGGCATGTACCACCACAGCCTGGCTTGCTTGTTTTGGGGGAGGGGGAGACCAGGGTTCAAACTCATGACTTTGCACTTGCCAGGCAGGCACTTGTGCCATGGAGTTATCTCCCCAGCCCCTTGCTTCCTTGATCTCACAAAATCTTGCATTTTTTTTTTCCATATGAGACTTAAGTATACGTATTTCTATTTGCAAAGACAAGCTAGTTCTTCTCCTTTTTAATTTTTTTATTTTGCGGAACCAGGTATTAAGATTGAACTCAGGCCCTTGTACTTGCCAGGCAAGCACTTATTCTACTGAGCTATCTCTTGGCCCCTAGTTCTTCTTGATATTTTGGCTCAGTACCATCGTCTAATATGAATGCATTTTATTTTATTTTTAATGTATTTAGTATAGGGACTACAGGGTCTCGCTATGTAGCTTGGACTCATAGTGATCCTCTTGTTTTCAGGCTCCCCAGTGCTGGGATTACAGGCGTGTGCTACCAGGCCTGGTCTCGGTGGCCAGGTCAACACACTTCAGGGCAGGGCCAGTGAGGCATGTGGTGCTGGAAATCGAATCCCAGCCCCTGCACTTGCCTAAACAGGCGCTTAGTCCGCTAAGCTATCCTGACAACCTTTAATTAAACTTCAAAGCACCACTTGAATTACTTGGAGATTTTGTTAAACTGCAGATTCTGCTTCAGTAGGTCCCAAATGCTCCATTTCTGACAAGCTGACCCTGGACCACAGTTTTAACAGCAAGCTGTGGGGCAGCTCGTTGGACGATCATGAGGAATGTGCACTGCTGAAAAGGAAGCCTGTGGCGGGCAGGCTGAGAGCAAGAAACAGGGTGGCCGAAGCAGAGAACGTGAGAGAGCAGGCATGAGATAAGGGGTGCTCACTTCGGACCTCTGGTGCCAGGCTAGGAACTTGTACTCCTTTGTTGAGGTCACCTAATGCTCACTTCGGTCCTTGCCAGGGCTCCCGCTTGCAGCTCCCAGCCTCCTCTCTGCCCACTGCTAAACTACACGAAGTAGGCCACCTCTTTCCAGGTGCTCATACTTTCTCCTCATTCATGTTTTTTTTGAGACAGGATCTTGCTACGCACGCAGTTCAGACTTGGCTTGGCCTCATGGCAGTCCCCCTGCCTCAGGCTCCTGCATGCTGGGAGGATTGCACCAAGGTGTGGAGCACACCCAGCTGTAGGGACCTTCAGTCCCCTCTTCCCTCACAGTCCTCATGCCTTCAGTCTGCGGCACTGTGGCCAACATGTCCTTGCAGCCCTGGGGTCCTTTCACCTCTCTCTTCCGGCCTTCAACCACACCATTCTTTACCGGCGCAGCAAACTGGCCCAGTGGCACCAGGTCTTCTTTTCTGCAGAGGTAACTACAAATCTGCCTCTGCAGTGCAAGCTTGACTTCAAATGGACAGCTGCATTTCCTACTGACACTAACAATTTGCTAATTGGGTTTGAGAGGAGCGAATTTATATTTATCCGAATCACGTGTGTCTCTTCCCTCCCCAAATTCTCCCTTCAAAATTCACAACTGTTGAGGGGCTGTGTCATATACAGTTTGAAAAATGAGGCCTTCCAAAATTCCAAAATGTGTCCTAAAAGTTCAAATCATAATATTGGGTGAAGTTATTACTGGCAGTTAGAAAAGGGGTGGCACAGCTTTGTGCCCCGAGATCTACAAAAGAAACTCTGCAGGGGACATTAATATACTCTTTTGAGAACACCTGACTTAACACATGGCCTTCTCATGTCTAAAACTTAACATGTCTAAAACGAAACCTCAAAATAAATAAATAAATAAATAAATAAATAAATAAAAATAAAATGAAGCCTCTTCCAACCCTTCTCGTCATATTTCTTCTGTCCTTTATTATCCATGCCATCAACAGTATGGTGGGCTGTCTAACTGTCAACTCTCACCCTCAGGGACATGTTAACTCTTCTTACCTTGCTCTGTGTCCTCCCTTCTTCCATCCTCCTGTCCCCATGGCCACTCTCACAAGTATTTTACCCTCTTTACCTCTACCCTGATTACACTTGCACTGCCATCAATCAAGCACAAATTAAATCTAAAAGAACCGACACAATAGAAATACATGTTCTGACAGAGATATCTATTTCTTGGCATGAACTTCAAGCTTGGGTAAACCAAAATAACCAATATTTGTGGCTAATAATCAACTTTATGTAACTTCCTCTTAATAGTAAAGCATTTCAAACCACTTGTAATAGGTTGGGATTAGGGACCTTCAGCTATTTGATCTTTAAATATAAAAACAGGAAGAATTCTGAACTTTAGAAATCTAAACTTTAGGCAAATTCTAGACTTTATAATCTCTTTTCTTATAGACAGAAAACTAATCAGTAGCTTTTCATAAAAATAATTTTGTTCAGCTGAATAAAATTTCAAATTCCTAGGCAATTTCCCTTTAATGCAATGTAATATATACACACTTAAAAAATCTTTTATGAGGCTGGAAAGATGGCTCAGCGGTCTACAGCACCTGCCTAGGAAAGTTTAGGCAACTGCAGGGACTGCGGCTCGATCCCTGGCACACATGCTGTGCCAGCCCCACCTCCAGGGCAGGTTGAGCTGGCCATGACACAAATAAAAAATTAGGTTTAAAAAATAAAATAAAATAAAATTTTGAAAATCTTTTATGTATGTATGTATAATGTATGTATGTATGTATGTATTTATTTATTTATTTGGTACCGGGTCTCACTATGCAGCTTGGACTTGTAGTAATCCTCCTGTCTCAGCCTCCTTAGCGCTGGGATTTCAGGTGTGAGCCGCCATGCCCAGTTTCAGTGGCTGGAAAGGTGCACTCAGGGTTCTGGGGCCAGCACAGAGCATGCAGTACTGGGAACTGAACCTGAGTCCTTGTGCTTGCTAGGCAGGGACTTGGACTGCCGAGCTATCTCCCCAGCGCCCATACTTTTTTTTTGGTACCAGGGATCGAACTCAGCATCTTGTGCTTGCCAGGCAGGTGCTTATGCTGTTGAGCTACCTCCCTGGGCCTAGACATACTTCTTGAGTAAGTCACTGGAACATGTGCGGAACTGAGTAACTGATGGAGTAACGTCAGATGACAGCCTCTTCCTATTTATCTCAGAATCTCCAGATCTTGCATAAGAACATCATAGAGCCATAGACCTTCACATCTACAGATGTGGAAATTCAGAACACCTTTAGTTTAAAAACTCTTCTTAAAAGCCTTGACAAACAAGTATATATCACTTTATGCCTTGTTACAAGAAGTTCAAAAACTCTGCATTTAAGATGGTGTCATAAGAGACTGGGAACAGAGCTCACTGCATAAGCCTTGCCTATCCTGTGTGAGGCTTGAGGTTCAATCCCCACAAAAACCAAAACTCCAACAATAGGGCAACATACATTTTTTATTTTTATTTTTATATTTTGAGACAGAGTCTTATGGCGTAGTTCAGGCTGGTTCTGAACTCGCTATGTAGCCTAGACTGGCCTAAACTCACATCAGTTGTTCTGGGATTATAGGTGGGCATCACAATGCCTAGCTATAAAGTGCATATTATAAAAGCCAAACCTATTTTAACACTTAGCATTAATATTTAAGCTGAACCACTAGTACACTGTAGTGACTCCAAACTAAAAGCATAAAACAGCTTAAGAAACAATGCTAAATTCTGAAAGACACTGAAAAATAAACAGATGGGGCCGGGGAGATAGCTCAGTAGACTAAGCGCTTGCCTGGCAAGTGCAGGGTCCTGAGTGCAATCCCTGGTACCGTGAATAAATAAATAAATAAATAAGTAGAAGGTAAAGGCTATATGTATGTTATCAAAATACATCAGCAAATATTCATTTTCAGACATGAAATTATAAAGCTACAGATCTGCTTTTCTCTTGTGCTGCTCTACCACTAAGCTGTACCCCCAGCCCACAGTGGGGACCTCATCTCAAGCAGTGTGACAGACACGCACTGACAGGCCACTGCACTAAGGCTCTGCTACCAACACACTACCTTTCGGTGGCACAGTCACTGCCCTCCCTTGTGGATGTTCACTTAAAGATTTACCACGTTCACTTGCCTATAGAGAATGTTTGTTACATAAAAATGTTACTTTTTTCCCCACATAAGGAACCCATCTATGTTTCCACACTTCCACTTGAGAAAATCTGTTTTATTCAGGAGAACATACTCAGCTAAACACAAATTCCCTTGCCTCCCTTACACCTAAGAGCAGTCTGATAGCTAAAATGCTGACCAAAAAGAAAAAAATATATATTTTGAGGTGAGATTCTGGGGGAAATACTTTAAATGGGTGACAGACATCGAATAGTACTAGTTCAAACATATATAAATATATATATTAGCTATATTATATGTTAACATATTAAATTATGAAGATATTTTCTCTTGGGATAAATTCTATAAAACCTCAGTGTACATTATAAACAGATTTACGATTATGCCCAAGAAGTCAGTTGGAAACATTTCATTTTGTACAAAATGCTACCACAAAACAAATGGATAGAAAACATGGGGCCGGCGAGATGGTTCAGTGGTCTAAAGCGCCTGCTTAGGAGGGCTCAGGCAACTGCAGGGACTGCGGTTCGATCCCCGGCACCACATGCTGCGCCAGCGCCACCACCAGGGCAGGCTGAGCCAGCCACAAAATAAATAAATAAAGAAACAAACAAACACAACAAGCAAACAAATAAATAAATAAATAAAAATTAAAAAAAAGAAAACATGTGGTTACTAAATCTAACTTGTATAGACCCAGATGCTTCTTTTCAATAAGAATATGTCTATGTTTCTATTCATCTTTACTACAGAATCTTATTAGATTGAACACTGACATTTTCCTCTTTTCTTATGTTTTCCAGAATATAGACTTAAAAATAAAACCCAGCTGGGACTGTTTTACACACACACACACACACACACACACACACACAGTGGGAAATAGTGAAGAACCACAGGCCTTTGGGGGAAAAAAATTAAAATTCACTGCTTGTTGCTAACCTAATTTCGCCATAATCTCTCAGGTTATAGACTGATTTTCACGACATGT
>PVKN010021523.1:0-15504 GCA_004027915.1 Capromys pilorides
AAAAAAGGACAGACTCCAAGTCCAACACCCTTTGCCCACCTATCCTCAGTCTTCATGACCCTATGGCTACAAATCAGAGCAACAGATCCTGAGGAACAAGAGCAAGGTATCAGGGTGCCCTTCAGCAATCCATGCTTGTCCTTGTCCCTGCCTCGCTCACCAAGGGATGGTGAATGAGCCACATAACTCCTACTATAGAGGGTTCTGATCCATGAGACTCATTTTTAATGTCTTTAAGATGAACTAGACTACTGTATCTATAGTAATGGAATAATAAACGGAATTAGCCATTGGCATTTAACTTATTTTACTTCTGAAAACTTTTTACCTCCCAGACAAACACGTTTATGCAGAGTAGAGAGTGCCACGAAGTGTACAATTCACTAAACTGAAACCAAATCTTGACTGAAATAACCCTATGTTACTAGCGGAGGCTATGCGGTCAGGGTGTATCACTGTATCATCATCAGTCAATCACAATAGCTAGTATTTATTGGCACCCACAATGCTCCAAATGTTCAAAGTACTTTCCATCTATGGGTTCAATTTTCACAGCATTCCTGGGACTGCTACTAAGAGGCTCCTATTCCAGCGAAAGAGGTTTTGCATGGTGAGGTTAGGTAATCAGCCTAAGGTCCCAGTGCCAGTAAGGGTATGAAGTGGGGCTGAATCCCAGGTCTTCCAGCGCTGCTCCAATGAGTCGCTGCCATAGATACTTGCGGCTCTCAATAATGATATTTTAACCACTTAACTTGGAGTTTTAATCACTGAGCAACATTTCCTTTCCTCATACGTGAATACTCAGATTGCATAAAACATAAGCATCTTTGAGCCACATCAAAGTCATTTCTCCTGTGGATCGGGGTCAAGTGTTCTACTTTTTGTCTGCTTGTTTTTTTGGCAGAAATATAAATAGAAGGAAAAAAAAATTAAGAGAACAAGGATGCTATCTTTCTGGCCTCATACTACCAAAGGTATTTCTGAGTGGTAATAAAATACGGCTGAGAGGAGTCCATGTTCTCAGTCTGTGTGTAAGCTGGGCGGTGAAAACGACCCCTGGAATGTTCCTTACCACCTTCAAGATGGACAGCATTCAACGCTCAGTGCATGGAACTCTGAACACACATAGATAAATGCAGACATGCTTACAGTACTGGGCAGAAACACTAGTACGTGTGCAAAGGGGAAGAGCAGGCAAGTGCTATGCAAACTCCCAGGACCATGCTTACAAATGGTGTATAGCGTGAAATCTGGGCCAGCGTAATGAGTTCCTGAGACTGAAGGGCAGGCTTGAGAAGTGAGGCTGGGAGGGAGTTGGACTCTCCTCCATTTGCACAGAAAATGAAACTGTATCCTCATTATTTTCTTTTTTATGTCTTTAGTACAGGGTCTCATTACACAGGTTGGATGATTGGACTCATCGTCATCCTCCTGCTTTCAGTCTCCCAAGCACTGAGATTACAGGCATGTACCACCATGCCCAGCCTCAACTGCCATCTCAGTGTGCCCCGGGGATGGAGGATGGGGCTGGCACAGCATGCCTGGAGATCGAGACCCTGGCCCCTGAATCTGCCTAAGCAGGTGCTTTAATCCACTGAGCTATCTGGCTGGCCCTATCCTCATCATTTTTATGACACTATAATTAACATATTCTCTGGTTGGCTGATAAAGGCACCAGACCCCTGATCCAAACAACACTGCATAGTTTTCAGTCCAACACCCAAAATATGATGTCTGATAAAAAATATAGTTAATATTTACCTTTTTAAACAAATAATAATTACAGGAAAAGACACATTGCCACTAACTACCCTCTGAATACTCCCTTTCCCTCAAACACAGTTATTCCATCATCCTTGCTGTTTTTTCAGCAGTTCTAGAAATGCTCTTGCATGAATGTCTCTAGTCATGCTGTGTTGATGTCCAGAATCACTTCACAGCATTGGGTTTTCATGATCACTGTGACTTCCCAGAAGAAACAGCAGCCTCCCCCATGTCAGATCTGATGAATAAAATGAAGGAAGACACACTATTGTGTTTTTGACAGAAATCATTATAAATGTTTTGAATGAATTCAGTACATCAAGACAGCCATAGAATGACATGAACGAGAACTTCCAGAACTGCTTTAAGAAGTGGCAAGAATGATGAGAGAGAATCATGGAGCAGGGGGACTACTTTGCAGGGGACTAATGGCAATGTGTCTCCTACTGTGATGTGTCTTTCAGTTATATTTAAACATTGATCATAACTTGGGA
Organism: Capromys pilorides; assembly: GCA_004027915.1. Taxonomy (NCBI): domain Eukaryota; kingdom Metazoa; phylum Chordata; class Mammalia; order Rodentia; family Capromyidae; genus Capromys; species Capromys pilorides. The sequence goes on from PVKN010021523.1 coordinate 2,259, forward strand.
TCACACTCTGTAAGTTCAAGGAGGACCTTCCTACTGAGCTGCCCCAAAGACTGCAGATGCGGCCCAGGCTCTATGACCTAGAACAACTCTGGGCCAAGGGCAGGAAAGATGCGCAGATGCTGAGTAGTCGGGAGCCAGGAGGCCCCTGGGGACAGGACTCCAGGCTGCCCTTTTAATCAGGTATCTAGAACTAAAATGGACAAAGAGTTAATAAAGTTCAGGAAGTGGACTCCACCTACTTTACAAGCCATGTAGCTTCTTCTGCTGTTAAACATGCAAGCAAAACTCTCAAAACAGGCTGTAAAAGTTTTTCAGAGATACATTTTTTCCTTAATGATTACTAGAAAAACAATTTAAAGCAAGTTGTAGGAAGAAAATATCAGAACAACTGCATTTCTTACTACCTGGGGCTATTTAAAAATAATTATGCGTATGGCAGGGAATTTGTCACTTTGAGTAACCGTAAGTGTATAAAATAATTTGATTACGTAAAACGCAGTTACCTTATCATCAGACTAATTTGATAAAGACTTAAAAAATGTCTCACAGTTGTCTGCTTCTGGGCTGGATATGCAAAAAGCCATCTTCCAAATGATGCCTTTGTGGGGAGGGAATTACAACCCAGCGGCCTGGCCTCACCCAATCATTGCAAGCCCACCGGATGCACTCAGACCTAAAAATAAGTGACTGCGAAGCAGGAAGACACAGCCTTGTTAGCCACGTTCTGTCATCTATGTCATTACTTGGTCACCGCAAACCCAGGCACACTTTCGCACCGCTCTCAGTAAGGAGCCGCCCACCCCTGCCTCCTCGGGGTGCCTGGCCGCCCCACCCTGCAGGCTGCACAGCCATGTTTTCAGTTGCATCTCGAGGAAATTCAGATGTCCTGGCTCATGGGCCTCTGTTGTAATTGTCCAGAGGTGTCAGCAGTTGTAAGTTCCTGCCCACATCCTTATCTGCCCCAGTCCTCCTCTGTAATTTGATAATGCACACACAAGCCTCTTTATGCAGGGGTGCCCTTGTGAATGGCTTGAAACATCTCCGTGGGGCTCTACAAGGCCCAGATAAAGTGCACACAATATGATTTTCTCTCCATGCAGTTTCCAAACGCCTGCGCCTCCTCCAGTCTAAGATTTATACGGATGCTACATCCTCACAACTAGGTCAGTTCAGACTGCGGCCACCCAAAGTGAAGACACAAGTACAAGAGACTCGTGCTGCATTCTCGGTCTCATGCACAGTGACTTTCAAACTGAGCAAGCCTTTCGTCTAATGCTGGAAAAATTATGTCATAGCCAAGCAATTGAAATGGCTATGACAGAACACCCTTGTGATTGTTGCCTTACCTGAAGCTTGGTTTCTAATTGAGACATCTGCCACTGTAACAGATTTTGGAATCCACAGCTGACCCAAATGCCCTGCGATTATCTTATCTATATCATCTTATCAATGGCATCACTAAGTCTGGCTGTCAGGATCGATGTCCCGTGTCCCTCGCAAGTCCCCACCTCCTATGTGAAAAGCTGCAGGTCTTCAGCCTAGCCTAGGTGGCGGTGACTTCTTTATGTACAGTTCTCCTTTGAGTTCCCTCCTTCCTGGGCAGGCTCAAAAGGGAAAATGCAATCACATCCACCAGCTTCTCCTTTGTGAAGTTGCAGCTCAAATTACGCAGCTTTCTGCCTCAATTCTGCACTTGGGAAGCCTGCATCAGTGTCCTTGAGGACACCAGATCATCTAGCTTTTTAGAGAGCAAAAGAGAAAAATGAAAGTAAATTTCCTGATATATAAAAAAAATAGCATCAAGCGAGAGAAATTAAGGTAGCTGTGTGGACTTTATAATGTCACTGGCGGTGAATTTGTAATCAGCCTTCTCTCCATGATGCTAAGTGGTATTGTCCAGGTCCTATGGTAAGCCCTTCATCTTGTAACAGGAGATATTTCATGGGGGGTGGGGGTTGATTGCCAATGTACACATCACCTGTACACACACCTTGCACAGGGACCCAGCCTGGGTGATGCCTTCAGACTTAGGGCATCAGGTTTTTTAGGTGAATCATGACGGGCTAAATGGAAGATTTCCCTTTCTGCAAACACTCTACAATCAGTCCTTCTTAGCCATAGAAAAATTTCTCATGGCTGAAAGAACAACAAACTTGTTTAGCCCACCTCCCAAAGAGCAGGTGAACGCAGAGCTCTGCACGGCCCAGGAGGATAGAAGCCATAGCAAGCTGACAGAGTCATTCTGGTCAGCTACTTATTTATTTTCATGAGGGTCAGGTGGCCAGGGAAAGTGGCGGGCGGCTGGGCAAAGCTCGGCTCTAAGAACCTGATGCCTGCAATCCTGATGATCAAAGTGATCACCCAGTCTTCTCCTGGGCCTCCACCTGCCTTCTGCCAGGCACCTGTTAACTCCGGTTACCCTCCCCTACCCAACCGGGCTTTCCACCGACCAAGGGCAGAAGTGCCAGGATGCCACCACCAGGTGGACTGAATTCCTCCTCTGCCTGCTTTGGTTCTGCTTTTTGAGGATCCAAGTCATCCCCTCCTCTGCTGGGGCCAGCCCAAACTGGAGAAATCCTGTACTCCCCGGCTTCTTAACTCTTTAAAAGAGCCAGGCCATTCCTCTAACTGAAGCCTAGTTTTATATTCTTCTAAAATCCTTCCGATAAACTGCAAGAAAAAATTATACGCAAAGCCTTCATCACTCCTAGGATGAAAAGTTCCTTTAGAGTTTGCTACATGTAAATAACATGAAGCAAAAGTTAGTCTGAGGCAAACAAACTGTTAACTGGAGGCAGCTGCCGATACACTAATTATTTCCATTTCCACATCCAGTTAGGCATTAGGCACTTTGTCACACAGATCCACTCACACTCATTAATGTGCTCTTTGCATTTTAATACTGATCTAGATATTTTAAGTCAGATCTCCCAAGGAAGTGCCAATGAATAGATGCACAAAACAGTTACTCCCCAGCCCCCAAACTCCACAGGTATTATCCACAAGTACGCATTATAATGATAGAGAAAATGAGAATATTTTACAAGCTAGAAAACAAAATGTGCTTTGGGCTCCAGGGTACACTTGCAGTATACAAGTTATGCATGCACACGACAGAGACAGGAACCAAAACCTTTCATCTCAAGAGCAACAGAAATACATCTGATTTCCCAGAGCTCTGAAATTCTGTCACTCTAAGAACAGAGCTGCGTTGAATGAAGCCCCCCTCAAATTCACGTAACTATGCACTCACTGGTTCATTTCCCTTCAAAAGCGGGAGCTAGGGAGATTGTTTAGGGCACTTGTCCTTGTCTGGTTCTCCTTAACTTTAACCCAAGGCCAAGAATGAGCTATTAGTGATAACGTAAGAACACACGGCTATCACTGGATGTGGTTATCCAACAGCTGAAATCTTGTTTGATTCTGTCTTCTTCAAACTAGTTGCCTAACATTTAAAGTCTATGACATTTGATTCCAGTTTCAGGTCAATAGCCAAGTGAGTGTTTAACACTATCAACTCTGAAACATCTTTCCTGTTGAACAGGGCAAGTCTGAAACGCAGACTGCGGGAACTCAACTTGGGACCACCTGAGCGGGGCAGGAGACCGCAACAAAGTAGCCGCTTGACAGTGCTGAGTCATGACGAGCCGGTCTCTGATACGTTAGAGACCCATTGGCCAGCTCAACACCAGTACGCGCTTTCTGGAAATAAATAAAACAGATAAAAATTGTGCGCAATGATGAAACCCTCTTGTGGGCGAGGGACCACAGTGGGGAATTCGCTGTAACAGTGGACAGCAGGAACTACTCAAACTCTGAGCAGCTCTCCAGGTACTCTAACTTTATCCCCGACGCTGAAAGCTGGCGCTTGGAATATGGGTGGGAACATTTCCCCCGCCGCTGCGGCTCAGATCAGGGCCACACGGGCGCCTTTTACTCTAAGCTGTTAAATCCACCCCCTCGGTAATTGGCGGATGGAGAAAGAGCTCGGAGAAATGATGCATAATGGATTTGTTCTCCAGGCGACGGAATGGGGAGTAGAGGACGCCGGATGCTAACTGGCTTTTCTTCCCATGTGCAGGTCACCTGAAAGCCGCGATGTCTCCTCTCCAAGAAGGCTCGCGGACTCACCATCTGGCTCCGCTTTCCAGGGGGAGCGAAGCTCTTGCACGCCCACCTGCCCGTCGTCCGCCTCTCCTCTTCCTCCCGGGCACCCCCAACCCCGCCGGGCGCGCGCGCTGCCGCCGGCATCCACGGTCCCGCCCGCTCCCGGCGGCTCGGCAGCCGGGGCCGGCGCTTCGCCGAGGAGCGGCAGCCTCTGCACCACTCGCCAATCTCCGCGCCCGCCGGGCCGAGGTCAAACCCGCCCGCCCCCTCCCATGCAGCCGGCAGCCGCGCGCCCGGCCAGGCAGGGGTCCGCGGCGGAGTTGGCACGGAGACTCACCAGGTAGGCGCCCACCGTCCCTTGCGCCAACATCAGGGCGCACTCGGACACCAGGAAGATCTTGATGTTGGAAAAGCAGGACACCTTCTTTTTCTTCTTCTTGTTCCTCTGCGCCTCGTCCCCCTGCAGCTCTCCGCCCCGGCCGCCGCTCGACGAGCCGCCCGGCTTCTTGCCCTGCATCCTTTCCTTGCCGCCGCCGCGGCTTTCCCGCTCGCCCCGGGTGTCGCGGCCGCTGCCGGGCGGGGGTGCGCGGTGCAAGGCTGCGTGCTGTCCCCGCCCCGGGCCCGCGGCGACCGCCCCCGTCCTGCCTGCTGCCGGCGCTGGAGCTGGGAAGGCGCAGCTCCTCGCCGCCGCCGCCGCCGCCGCCGCCGCGCTCGCCCCCTTCCGCCTCCCCCTCCCTCGCCTCCCCGCGCCTCCTCCTCCGGCTTGGGCTGTGCCAATCACAGGGGCTCCTCGCGCCGCCCGCCGCCGCCTGCCTCCCGCGGACGCCCGCCGCTGCCCTCGCCGCGGCCCCTCGCCTGCGCGTCCGCAGCCCTCTGCCCGGCACTGGCCCGGTCGCCGCCCTGCGCTCCAGCCCCGCTGCTCCTCGCTACCGGTGCGCCCCGGGGGAGTCGCGGAGGGAAGGGCTTGGGGCGCTGAGCCCGGAGGGAGAAAGTAAGATCGGGCGGCCTAGGGAACCAGGAAGGGGCGAATCTTAGCCGAGCTGGGAGTCGGGGAACCCGGGAGGGGTAGAGTAAAGGAGATGCTGCCCGGCCCCTAGGTGGCGCCGTGGAGCACTGTGCGCGGTCCTTGCCCCCGCGGAGCCCACCCTGGCACAGGAGGCAGCCCCAAGGCTGGAATCTAGCGTCCGGGTTCTGGATAGAGGGGCGGGGGTGTTTCCAGGAAAAGAGAGAATAGGGAGAACCCAGGAAGGGTGGGCGTGTGTGCTTCCCCTGACCCAGGATTCTGAGGCCTGAGGTTGCACCCTGGGGCTTGGGGAGCCGCCAGAGGTCAGAGCTGCCCTGGGCTTCTCCCCCAGGTCCCGGCCTCCACTTCCGAGCTCTGACAGGGAGAAGGGAGCTGGCACACAGCCAAGCTGAATTTTGATTCACCCATCAGGAGTCACGCAAGCTAGGGTCGCCCCAGCCACCGGATCCAGACGACTGCAGAGTCGCAGCGACCCCAGCAGAGGGCCTTGTGCAGCCCTGCAGCTGCCTGGTACCTGTCTGCGGATTGACAAACTCTGGGGAATGAAGGGAGCGGTCAACCACAGTTCTGCTCAGGTCCCCAGCCCTCTCCCGGCCCTGAGCTTCTGGCCGCTGTCGTGCTTGGCCTTGGCTTCAATGTCTGGCCGTCGCAGGCTGCATCAGGAGACTTCACCCTCAGCATTTCCAAGAAGTTTGGGCCACAGCACACCGTGCGTAGGCTGAGCCAAGCTCGCTTCCAGTCTCAGCTGTTCGAAGCTCAGGCAGAACTGGACAGGTACCAGGAAGCACTCAGCAATTTCTGAGTCGATTGGGAGGCCCGACTGATGCTTCAGAAAGCGTTTCTGTAATAATCCTCTCAACGAAAATGATTCACTTTCCTCAGCTCCCTTGTCCCAAAGTCATCCCAGCATTCAGAGAGGCTGAGGCAGGACGATCACAAGTTCAAGCCCAATCTGGGTAAATTAGAGACTGGGGCAGGAGGGATCCTCTATCAAAAACTGAAAAAAAAAAAAGTTTTAAGTGACCATTTAATGCTACATAATTTTTACTTTCTCCCCATGAACTTGAGAATAGACACCATAGTGGCAGGGTATCATTTGCCCATGCCATGTAAGTATAAACTGACGCATCTTTTTGTGGGTCCAGACATGATCTCACCCTAGCTTGGTTGTGCTTTGAGGTTTCTCTCTCCCATCTAGGCCACCTCCCCCATCTTTGCCATGTTCTCCAGACCCTGGCCTAGCTCTAGGTCATTCCTGTCAGTCGAGTTGCTGGAGCCCTTACCCACCGCCTCCTTCATCCCCAGCCTCCACCAGTACCGAGCTGCTTTTCTATGGAGTCTTCAGTCTCAGCTTCCCCATTGTCCGGGCACTGTGAGGGTCCCTCCCATCCAGAGAAGACCCTTGACAAGCTAGCTGTGTTCCTTCCCTCTGTCACTGAAAGATGCAAAGCTGCACAGAGGTTTTCAACTTCTCTCTGAACAGGGATCCTATCGCCGTTGAAATGTCACTTGGCATGTATCAGTCTTCAAGCCTTTTTCCATACTTCATAATAACAGGGGCGAATGTTTATTTTGTTCCTGTCCTGGCCAGGCACAGAGCCTCTTAGTGCTTCACAGTTATAGTTTAATCTTAGCAAAAATCTTCTAAACTAGATGCCATGGTCAGCCCTGTTTTACAGATGAGAAACATTGACATCCTGAAAGTTTAAGCTGACCAATGTCAATTGTTCCGGAAAGGTTTCAAAGGTTAACCTTGAAACAGGCTCTTAATAATTACTTAATATTATCTCATGCACCACCTGGTGGCCTGTCTGCTGGGGAGGATGGATTCATATTGTTCCTCTATAACTAAAATAGTCTGAAAGTGGTAGTGACCAGTCCAGTCCAGCATCACACAGCTGAAATGGCAGGGCCTTGAACCTAAGTGCAGACCTGCACCCCATATCACGTTGCCTCCTCTGCAGTCTGAGAGGAAGGCAGACTTTATATCTGCTGAGCCACTTATTTAGATTGTAAACCTTAGCTGTCTTTAGAGAAATTAAACCCATTTGGCACTGGAGAGAAGATTCCAGATTAGGTCTCTCAGTGTTTCCTATAATTAACCATAAACAGCCATGGAAACAGTCCTGCTTCTGAAGCCTTAAGAATCATCAAAGGTAAGCCTAGAGGCAATAAAGCTTCAGCCTCCCAGCTGGAGGAAGCAGGGAACCAATACGTTCAGTTCCTTTCCCCCTTTGCCAGCTGTCTTTCCTCATAGATCAGGGCTCCAGGGACACGAAAGGGTTCAGGAGCAACAGGTGCTTCTGCTTGGCAACCCCCAGTTGGCCATGCAAATGGAGAAGCAGAAAAATAATAATCATCTTTGTATCTGCCCTGCATGCTGCTGCGTATACTTTTGCGTCCTCTGTTATACCATAGGCCAGTCCCCTCACACAGGCAGCGCTGGGCTTAGTCAACCAATTTACTTATCAGAAACTGCAGCATGTGGCTTTTCAGAACACATAGCTGGTAGCTGCAGGAACTGAACGTGAACTGACCTCACTGTGGATTTGTGAGAGTACCCAGGAGGAAGGGGGCCCTGCGAGGTCTGCAATGTCCCTTCCAACCAGCCTCTGAAGGGGGCAACTGACATCTCTTGAAGACCAAGGCCAATGGAGCTTACACCCCATCCAGCACCTGAATCAGGTGACATTAAACACTGCCTTGGGGAATTGCTTTGCCACCCCTTCCAGGCTGGGGACTATTCCACTTCCTTATCCCCCTAGGGGTGGGTGGTAAACTGGAAAACGCAGCAGTATCATTCAACAAATGCAGAGGGAGCCTTTGGAACTAATTTGGCCTCTCAATTACCTTTCTGAGCTAGATCACATCAAAATCAGATGAAAATATTGCTAGCTAAGCCTGCTTGCCTTTGTGAATTTTTCGTTGGCTACTCAAGATCTTCCAACCATTCAAAAGTCACACAATCTTGAAATCCAATCTGGGGAAGCCAAAAGAAGACTGGAAGAGCCGCCTTTTCCTTCCCAAAATATTAACAAGCTATAGGTACATATTTGGTGATTAGAATCTGGAGAGCTTTTCTCCCCCACTTTAGGAAGGTTCATTTCTGTAGGAGCAAAGTGGGTTAACTTCATGGTCACGCAGGGAAAAGGTGACAGTACCTTCCACTGTTCCAAGGCTGGGGCAAGATTTCCCAGCAAGTCACCTCGGTATAATTCAACACAATGAGAAATTGTTGTCCAAGTAATTCACACAACACATCTTCTGCCGGCTTCAGCTTTGTTCACCAAAAAAATACACCATCAAAAAATAAATGCAAAGAATGATTTCTGACTGTCGCTGGGGTAGAAAAATAGATGCTTAGATCCTCACCCTGTGGATGGGATGTTTCTTCCCTTTCTGAAAATGCACCAGTCATATATTGTGTCCACCCAAGGGTAGAACTGAGGCTGGGCCAACTTCTTTGGCTTGAAATTCATATCTGGGCTGAGCTGAATATTGTTCCTTTCCCTTAGAGTCTTGCTCTGCACCCCCCCCCCTCCATTTCTGGATTAGCCTCACTCATATTCCTTTCTGCAGCATAGCTACTGTCTGCTCCTCAGCACATTCACGTTTTAAGTGCTGTATTCTAAATTGTCTCTCTTAATTTGGACATGTTCAAAAGCTCAGAAATAAAAGGATAAACATCAGTGTGAAAGCAGTTTAAAAAAAAAAATGTTGAATCCAAAATCCAAGTAGAGAAAGAACATGAGTAGAGGAAAAACATGAGTGAAAATTGGAGGAATTGGTGGAGCTGGGGTTTGGGGGATGTGTTCTAGGTATGGACAGTTAGGTTGGAGGCACAAGGTAAAGGATAAAACTAATAAGCATTTACCAGTGTTGGTGCACTTGGGGTGCTTATCATTTAATGCCTTCTATTGGTATGTATATAAATAGAATTTCTTTCCCCAGTAGGCCTATAGAGGTAGAAAGTATGTTTTACTTTAAAAATAAAGGATCATTTGTCCCTTTGTGGCACCTACAAGGCTTCCTGCCAAGACGCTGAGGATAGAGAAAGATGCAGATGGTGTCGAGGCTTGTAGAAAACTTCCTTCCAAGCAGTGTCCCCAGGGACTCGCTTCTCTGTCCTAGTCCTCTGTGTGACTGTGCACACCCCTTCCCACAGCAGAAATTGTCCCCATCAGCCCTGCCCCTGACACAATGCCCCTCCTTGGCTATCTCCAAGGAAGACTTGCTCTGCCTTGCTGCTGGCCTCTGAAAATGCACACAAACCTTTGTATGTCTGAGGTAGCAGCTGATACTAACTGCAGGCAAAAGAGACAGGAGCCAGGGTTGGAAATAGGCTGCAGGCCTTACACGGGAAGGAGGAGGTGACAAGATTGGAATATGCCAGGAGTTCTGTGGGTTCCAGGCTTGGCAGAAGGTGGTCACTTCTCTCTTTTCTCCTAAAACGCAGTGGACACCTGGCCCAGGTACCCCAGGTGGGCATGATGCACTAACCATGGGGCTGGTCAAAGAGAAAGGGGTTCCTAGAGACATAATCACCTGTCATGGGCTGGTGTGTCTCCCCAAAGTCACCTGGTGAAGTCGTAGCCCACCACCACCTTAGAATGTGAATATATTCTGCATAGGGCCTTGGAAGAGGGAATTGAGGTCACATGGGGTCGTAGGAGGCCAGTCCCTTCTGGCGGTCCTCAGATGGAGAGCCAATTAGGACCCAAGTGAGCACTGAAGGGAATCCAGGTGGGCACAGAGCAGGGGGTGGGGGAATCTGCCAGAGAGAGAGAGAAGCTCAGAAAAAACCGACCCTGTTGACCCCTTGATCTCCGACTTGTAGTCTGGAGAATTGTGAGAACGTAAATTGCTGTGAAGGCGCCTCAGTCTGAGCAAGCGCATCTACTGCTCTAGCCCTCTCCCCGCCCTTCACACCCACCCTGCATGCGGACCCTGTGTAGCTGATGGCAGTGAAGGCCCGGGGTGCCACCCGCATCCTTCTGGATAGGCTGTTGGCTCTGTGTGGACTGCCCCTTCTTCCCCTTTCTTCGATGGATCATGTGTACTGGCCTTCTGGGCTTGAGCTGAAGCGTCTCCTCCTCCCCCTTAGAGCGCCTCTCCGCTCTAAGCATGCTGCCAACTGACTCCCCACTGTCTGCTTCCGCCATCCCTGGTGCCAGTGTCTGCCCAGGCGCTCATCCCACAGCTGAAGGCACTCAAGGTCCTTCTCGCCGTCTGGCTTCTGGTCAGTGTCTTTCATGCCAATGACTGTGTCCACTGGGAGAACCAAGCCCAGGGCGTCAGTGTGAGAACAGAAGACGAAGCTGTTTCTCACTAGGCCGAGGAGACCCTGTAAGCACTGGAGGACAGGAGCGAGACAGCCACAGCAGCTATAGCCCCACACCCAGCCAGACCGGAAGCTGGAGTCCTGCTGGGCTGCCTCCAGGAAGCACAGGAGGGGTGGCCAGGGACGTGCCTCTCGAAGTGTGGTCCTTGGTGCACAGCACTGATGTCAGTGGGGATGGGGGGTGGGACCGCCGGCTGGAAATGCAGATTCGTAGACCTCAGCTGTGAAGTGAGAATCAGAATTTGATTTCTGTAAAGATCCCCAGAGTGTGTGTGTGTGTGTGTGTGTGTGTGTGTGTGTGTGTGTATATATATATATATATATATATATATATATATATATAGCATGTTGGCCTGTGGTTCTCCATATATATATATATATTTCCATGAGGTAGGATTAAAAAAAATAAAAACTAGTCAGAATCACAAGAAAATTGAGATTTTAAAGTTGTGCTCTAAAAAAACAAAACTACAGCTTCAAGGCAAAAGTTACTGAAGCCATTTTCCCTTCCAGGAAACTCACTGAAAAAATAAATAAGTAAAGTTCTAAAGGTCTTTTTACAATACACTGTAGATCTGGGCTCTTCACCTGCCCTTCTCACCTGTAAGTCGCTCTCCCCCTGTTCTTGGGAAGCAGCAGTATTGGTGGCAGCAGATCTCAGGATCAGACATGAGCAGAAGGCTTGCACTGTAGCAGGACAGATGCTGAGATGAACAGGTCTGTACCTGACATTAGGTTGCTAAATGAATTGGTCACTAAATGAGAAATCGGAGGCAGCATGTACAGTACAATATTCAGAACAAAGACATGCTCAAGGGAAACACCAGCTTGGCGACTTTAGTTTCATTTGCATGGCTCTTGCGTGCAGAACTGTAGTGTATAATGGAGCATAGAATCCCAGTACTGTACTATATAGTACAATCAGCAAATATTACGGTACTGTACAAACAAGGTACATTGTGCAAAAAGGACACTAGGGGTCTATCAAGATGATGTACAGAATTGTACCCCCCCAATCCATCACACACCCAAGCAGTCATTAAACAGGTATGTTGTACACACCCCACTTCATCCATCCTGAAGACCCAGCTGCTGTTCATGGAGCCTCTCATTTTCTCTGACACCTGCATTCCACTATCGAGAGCTTTCTAAAAAATCTAATAAATCCTTCTCTTGTGTCTTTTACTGATGTATCCTGAAGAATTCTTTCCCCTTTGACAGGAGGCAGCAAACCAGAAAAGTTATTCTACAAAAAGCGTCGAGATAGATTTCTTATTTCAGCCTTAGGGACTTCTCAGACCTGGCCCAGTAATGTCATAATTAGAGAAAAGGTAGACTAAACTATGATCAACAGAGTCCAATAGAAAGTAGCATTTCAGCATTCATACTGATTTCCTTTTCCCTGTACCAGGGCCTTTTAAAGAGCAACTGGCTCCAAAGAAGATGGTGGTGGTTGTCATCTTTGTGGAGTCCCCTTACCACAGAGTGCTAGAGCAGGGGAACCTGGGCCACTAATGGCAAGGCTGGAGGCTGGAAACATGGGCTGTTGTGTTTTGGAACTGATTGCCATTGTGGCAGCATCTGAACTCACAAAGAAAATAGAGGCTGAACTTCTGCATGAGCTGACTGGATTTTCTCCTTTTAGCTTGTCACAGAAATTATCTGTGAAAGTCTAAATTGCTTCAAGGGCATAAAAGGGCTTTAGAGCCAGGATCCCAAACAATGATTACAGTTTACACAGAAGGTGGTAGGCGACTGCAGAACGAATCGTGGGATGGAAATGATGTAGGTGCAAGTAGCTTTTTAAAAAATGATGAACTGATGTGTAACTTTTAAAACAATGACTACCTAATATGCAGCAAGCGAATCCAAAACTCAGTGGTTGAAAACAGTGCCTTTTGCTTTGGTTGATATTTAGTCCACAATCAGAACACGGTTCAGCAGGAGAGATGGGTTCTGTAGTCAGCGAGGGATTTGCCTGCTACCTGGGCTAGGAAGTCTCAGACACCTGCAGCTGGAAGAGCTGGGTTGTTGTGGTCTTTCCCTGCATCTCTCCAGCATGGCGGCCTCAGAGCAGCTGGCCTTCATGTGTATGTGCTGAGGGCTCCCAGGGCATGTGCCACAGGGAGGTTGTCCTGAAACTTCCAGAACCTCGCAAGTCACAAAGGCATCTTCCCACAGCGCTCTGTGAATGGAAGCAGCAAGAAAACTCCATCTGAACTCAAGGGGAAAGAACGTAGTCCTCACCTCCTGGTGCAAGGGGTCAGTGTCACATTGGAGGAGCCTATGGATGAAGGAGTCAGGGTCACCTTGAGGGATGAGCCCATGGACTGGGAAATATATTGCTGTACCCACCTTTGGAAAATACAATCTACTATGTAACTGAGAGCGCTGTATTCTTAGAATTGGAGTATATACAGACATTTCAGACCATAGAGAAATTATGGAATGCTTCACTGGTTAATAATGAATTCATGTCAATTTACAAAGGACAAGGGAAAGAAATGGGAAAAATTGGTTCCATAGTCTAACAAATAATAGTGCATACTATAACTAGGCACCAGAAATCAGTCTGGAGAATGTGTGGCATAAAATCTTCTCTAGTTAAACACTTAAGAGAAAAAGTCTTGCGGACACAGAGTACACTCAACTGGAATAGATACTGCCTTGTTAGAAAGAGTGTATGTGTATGGATTGGGGATAGGGTAAATTCACGTTGAGTTTATAAAAAATACTTAGTAGCATAAACTAAGAGACTAGATTAATTAGTGATA